>PISX010006507.1:0-96971 GCA_004024625.1 Mellivora capensis | reverse complement strand
TCTCTCTCTCTTCCTGATGGCAATCATGAGTTGATTGGGTCACATTCTATCAGTATAGAAATTTTCTGAAAAGATTTAGAAATCTAAGACAGTGACCTAATTTATGGAACTATATTCAAGTCAGCAGCATTACATCAACAGAAGATTTAACATAGCCCTTTGGAATTCATTCTACAGGTAATTTTTGCTCTCTTGAGGTCATTCATGCATCTTCTGTGGACATTTCTTGAGAGACTCTCAGTATAGCATATTTCGTATATGTGTAGGGACTCCTGTGTAAGTACTAAGGCTTCGGGGAGCTGCAAAATACTGTTTATTCATTAAGACGCTGTGTCTGATGCTCTGTACAGTAAGGGAGATACAGATAAAGTTGATAGCACAGAGAAAGGTGAGATTATTTCCGGCTATGGTGATCAGGAATCACAGAGAATCACAGAGAAAATGACTGTTTGGATGAGATCTTGGAAATCAGACCTGGGAGGGAGAAGGGGGACGGGCATGTCAGCAGGAGGGATGCTCTTCTGTTTTTCTGTGTAGCAGCAAATATTAGGGCTAGGGATTTTTCATTTGTAAACATTTTTTTAAAATTGTGGTAAAATACATATAACATGAAATTAACCATTTTAGTCCTTCTTAAGGGTACAGTACACTGGATCAAGTACATTTACATTGTTGTACAGCCATCACAATTATTCACCATCCCACACTGAAACCCTATGCTCATTAAATAACACTTCCCCATTCTCCCTTCCTCTAGTCCTGGTAGCCACTGCGTGTTCTACTTTCTGTCTCTTTATATTTGACTATTTTAAGTACCTTGTATAAGTAGAATCATGAAATAGTGAATAAGTGGCTTATTTTGCTTAGCAGAATGTTGAGGTTCATCCACATTGTTATAGACCTATATCATATGCCATCCTTAGAACTTAGAGGCCACAGAAAGCAGAACTTGAAAACTTTGAAATATGAATGTACAGGAGGGCATTTTGTGGCCTTCCATTTGGCTGTTTTATACTGCATGTGTTCGGTCCTGAGAAGATTTTTGTAATAGGAAGAACTCTTATCTTTGAAGAACATTATGGTGGCTTTTATTTATTTATTTATTTATTTTAAAGATTTTGTCCATTTATTTGACACAGGGAGAAATCACAAGTAGGCAGAGAGAGAGGGGGAAGCAGGCTCCCCACCGAGCAGAGAGGCCAGTGTGGGGCTCTGTCCCAGGACCCTGATATCATAACCTGAGCCAAAGGCAGGGACTTAACCCTCTGAGCCACCCAGGCGCCCCTTATAGTGGCTTTTAAAGAAAATAGATAGCTCTGTGGACTCACTGGGTAGAATTATTATGAAGTTGTAGCATGTGAGAGGATGTTTTCCTAGATTGGAAATAGTATTTTGTAATGTTAAAACTGCCTCTCTTTTAAATATGCTCAGATCCAGGACCGACGAGGTTCTTCGGAATTGTACTGAAATGTGTTTTCTGTATCTTGTCTTTTTTCACTGAGCCCCTGGCATAATTCTTACATCCTTTGTCATACTAGCTGTGAATAATATTATCGTAAAGTACTTTAAGTTTGATGTTCATAGCTGCTGTGAATTTTCAAAAACGGATAGAAATGTTAGGATGGGATTTGAAATTTATATTCCTTCAAGTATCTGCAGAAGAGCTCTAACCTTGAGACTTCTCCTAAGCCCTCAGGATGCTTTGATATCTGAGGGGGCTAAGTATATTGAGTGTATGAGATGGGAAGAGAGTGAAATTCAATAACGTATTTCTCGGTCTATTTGCTGCAATAGCCAGTAAGTCGTTCAATTAGTGCCAATTGCATTGAAGGTGATTATGATCTAGGTCCAGGAGGAACTGGAGGAACTGGAGTGAACCATTTCTCTCCACAAAGGCCACTGAGCAACGATTTGATGATAATGACTTTAAATCACTCCCAGCCTGTGCCACATATGAACTGATAACATGGAGGTGAAAGGCTACATTTCACAGTATCAATCCCTAGGGACTTTCAGTCACTCTCATCTTTTCTCTAAGTGCCTTAATTCTTGTGTAGTTGCAGACTTAAATTTCTACATTTCCAGTGATAAGAGAGGTCTGCAGTGAGAAAAGAGAGTAAAATACTAAGAAAGCTCTAAGAATTATTGGCAGTAATGAGCTACATGGTGAAACATCAAAGCAAATATGTTTTGTCACTTAGATGGCTGGTTTGAGTATTAAGTCTTCTTTGAAATAGTTTGATTCAGAATTGCTGGGAATGATAAGAGAGGTCTGTTTCAGAGAGGATGGGGGAGAGAGAGAGAAGGATAGAGAAGGAGAGCGAGAGAGGGAGGGGTGGGGGTTGCAGCTCTGCAGTAAAGGCCTCATGCATAAAGTCTGCTGGCAGAACTTCTCACTGCTTCCATAGCAAAATATTTAGTATCACCAGTGTGCATGTTGAAATGTAATAGCTGTTAAAATGAATTGTATTCTCTCCCCGAAATAAGACTCTTCAGCAGGGTTTGCCTTCCTGGTAGTCTCAGTAATTATTCTGTAAGCTTCAATATCCCTACGCTAAACTTGCAGTCTTTCAGTCTTTGTTTCCCAAAGAGAATATAATGCCTGGATAACTTGTACTCCTGGCATAGCCACCAGCTGCATTAATGTCTGCTTTTATCTCTTATCCCTCTCATGCTAAGCTTTATACTCTTAAGGCAGCATGAGGGAGTATAGCTCACGGACCACCTAGCAATCTGCTTTAGAAAGGGGTGGGAACTAATTCAGGAAATAACTTCTGTTTCTGCGTATCTGGTTAAGTATAACTAGCCATGCTACTCTCAGAATGAGATTTAAACCCAGAATCAGCATTGGTAGTCATTTACGATGTTTTTCTACCATATAAAATAAAAGTATTTGATGTCAGGGTGTCTCAGAATTGCTGAAATAAATAAATTTTTTTCAGGCTCAGTTGTTGGCAGGATTGTCGGATCATAAATTTGTTCAAGGGACAAGTGCTTTCTTTGCCAGGAGCCATCTTATCAGCTTGCACAAGAGCAGATCAGGAAAATCTCAAGCAGGGCAGGGTTGGAGCTCATCCAGAAGCTCAAAACTCAGAAAGCTGTGCCCTTTTCCCCGTCCTTCTCCGTCTTCTTGTCTCTCATCAGCTTGGTAATACAAACACTTTTCATCCTTGGAGCAAAACAAGGAACTGGTAATGCTATTTCTTAGAGTAGTAATTCTTTCTCTAGAAGTATCTTTTGAAAAGAGCTACAACTCTTACAGTTTTAATATGTTCCAGGAACCAAGATAAGAAAGAGAAAGATGTTTTTAGACTTATTGATATTTTGAAAAGTGGTTAATTGAAGTGTATAAAAAGTGATTTGAGAAACCATATAGGATAGTGTTCAAAAATATACTCAATCCTTCCTCTTGGTTTATCATTCAAGGTGATGTGTTACACAGAATCATTGTCTCTGAATCTCTGATGAGGGTAGAAGCCACAGGAGGAAGATTTGCTAGATATAGCTCTGCTTTCTGAGATTGAGCCTTATTTAATAATCTCCTGAAAATATCTTTAATAAACAACCAGTGTGTTTAAAGCTTGAATTGTCAGGCTCGGGCATGGGTTTGAGGTAGTGACTGTAATTAAATGCTCATATTGATCATTTTTTTTGCTATAGACCTTTCTAAAGTGAAGCTGATGAGATTTGATGATCCACTGTTGGGGCCTCGGCGAGTTCCTGTCCTGGGAAAAGAGCACACTGGGAAGACCCCCATTTCTGAGCATGCTGTTTTCCATGTGGACCTCATGAGCAAGAAAATTCATCTCACTGAAAATGGGCTAGGGGCAGATATTGGTGATACAATTGTCTATCTGGTTCATTAAACTCATGCAGATTGGAGATACATCCTGGTTTCTGGGGATGTGACTATTCTATGTCTACAGATTGGATATAAGAACCGTAGACTGGACTTTAATAGACTTCATTTCTAACCATCAAATTCTGTAATCATAGTTACACCAGGTCATCTTGGATTCCTGAACCTAATAAAATTTTTTTTTTTCATTCTTGGGACCTCTGAGAGAAGTAGTTTATACCATAGTTGTTTTTTGTTTTGTTTTGTTTTTTGTTTTGTTTGTTTTTGTTTTTTACAACCAGTGGTATTTCCCAGAAGCTTCTAATCTTTCAGATTAACACAAAAAATGTCACTGTGTTTCTTTCCCAGGTGGACTTTATACTACTTATGAAGGCTAAGGATCATCTAACAACTTTTTATATTATACCATTATGGAGCTGGTTGTATTTCTTCTTTAAAAAGAAAAACTGAATTAGACAGCTAGTTTTACTTTTTAAAGAACAGAACTCTCATGATGATTTAAGAAAATACATGAGAATATTTTGGCATAACAAGTATTTTATATAAAGAACAAATAGGTCTTACATTTATAAGAATTCTTTTAGCCTTTTTTTAAAGATTTTTTTTTATTTATCTGACAGAGAGATCACAGGTAGGCAGAGAGGCAGGCAGAGAGAGAGGGGGAAGCAGGCTCCCCGCTGAGCAGAGAGCCTGAGGCGGGGCTTGATCCCAGAACCCTGAGATCATGACCTGAGCCGAAGGCAGAGGCTTAACCCACTGAGCCACCCAGGCACCCCCTTTTAGCTTTAATATATTCAATTAACCACCAATAATATTTTTTTAGGGCTAACATCAGTAGTTTGTAAGCAGTTTATAATGATTTATGCTAAATTTAGGCATTTTAAAAGAGGATTTTTTCCCCCCAGAAATCTGCATTTGTCAGATTTGTCTCAAGTCCTTGTATTTAAAGATCATGTTCACTGTATTGCAGATTTATTGTTTCACTCCTGCTGGAATGTCTTTTTATATTATCTGTGCCATTATGCGTCATATGAGGAAAAATATTAGGTATTGACTGACACTAAAGAAAAACATTTCCATTTCTTTAAGGGTTCAATATGGGCAAAGACTGGGGCATCTGGGTGGCTCAGGTTAAGATCTGACTTGATTTTGGCTCAGGTCATGATCTTAGGGTAGTGAGATCGAGACTGCATTGCCTCCTGTGCTCACAGGGGAGTCTGCTTGAGATTCTCTCCCTCTGTCTCTCCCACCACTCACATGTACACTTGCACTCTCTCTCAAGCAAACAAATCTTAAAAAAAAAAAAAAAAAAGACAATATGGGCAAAGACCAATTCTGATAACTGTAAGTAACCGGAGTTCTGATTTTCAGGTTAGGTCAAGAGATTTCACTGAGCTTTATTTTGCAACAGTTTGACATTACCGGGCCACACTGAATGCTTTATCATTGAAGTAAGTCATTTAATGTTAGAACTGAAATATCCCTTAGAGGTCAAGTGCAAGTCATCATTTATCTGGTAAGGACTGACAGCATAGTATAGCCGGTAAGGGTACATGCTCTAAAGTCAGACCTAGCTAGGTTAGATTTCCACTTCTTCCACTTGCTACTTAGGTGATCTTGGCCAATTACTCAACCTCAGTTTCTTCATCTGTAAAATGGAAGTAATAATGTGTCTATCTACTTTCTAGGCTTACCACGAGATGTTTAGGTGAAACATTCTAGGAAAATCATATATATAACATAGTACCTGGCAAGTGGTAAGTCTTCAGTAGGTGTTACTAATTAATAATAATAATGATAATAATAAATTAGTAAACCCAGGATATATTGGCTTAAGATTATTATAAGCTATAGTCATGTCTTCTGTGTTGGTTTCTTTGGCACCACCATTTTGTTGCTTGCCCTCTAGATTCTTCTGCTGCTCCCTCAATCTGTATAGCCTTAGTTATTCCCTAAATCAGATAATCTTTTCTAGTGCCTAAATACAAACTCACTTATGTTTAACTTTGGTAAATTAAACAATATGTGCGTGGCAAAACAAAACAAAACAAAAAACAAGGATGGAAAATAAATTTAATATTGTGGATGATTATGCCTATTTTATTAGATGAGCCTATGAACCTCTGCTGCCTTGGATTAGATGTGAGTTGGGATTCATAGATCCTCTGTTCTTGCAGGCTCAGTTCATTGGTGTCCCTTGCTGGGCTGAATATGTTTCTTGTGTTTAAAGATACATAAATTTTGTACAAGGAAACCTGTAAGCCTGTAAGCGTAAGCCCATTGCTTCATCTGGTGTTCAGCTGAAGAAACAGGAGTTTGATGAATTGCTGAAGGAAAAACAGGCTGCACTGGGCTTACTGTATTGATAGGAGATTGGTATCTTCCTAAGGGATTTTAATTCTTCTTTAGTTGTGAGATACGTACACACACAAAAGGTGAGTAACAAGAAATACATAAACTCAAAATATAAAAAAATATAAAAAATTAAACTAACAAAAATATTAGCAACAAAATTTATCAACAGAGCAAAACCTATGTAATTGCCATTAAATATTAAAATTAACTTCATCCTTTTTTACCTTTTAAGAACATGAAATTTAAAATTGCATCCATGGCTTGCATTTTATTTCTATTGGACAGTGGTCTAGAGATTTGATGACATTTAGATTAAACATTATTTCATATTGCGTTGTACTAAGAGGTACATAATATGAGTTTGTCCCACTCTTAATGATACTAGATTTGGTATTTTCCAAAACTATATTTTAAGGATACATTTTTATCACTTTCAGAACTTTCCATTGTAAAGGTGTGTGTGTGTGTGTGTGTGTGTGTGTGTATTTTTTAAGGTTTTATTTATTTATTTGACAGAGATCACAAGTAGGTAGAGAGGCAGGAAGCAGGCTCCCCGCCGAGCAGAGAGCCCCATGCGGGGCTTGATCCCAGGACCCTGGGACCATGACCCGAGCCTAAGGCAGAGGCTCTAACCCACTGAGCCACCCAGGTGCCCTATTTTTTTTTAAGGTATGTATTTTTGAAATCACTTCCAGAGTTTTTGTTGTAACGATATGTAAAAAAAACAAACACTCAGAACTTACTATTTTAAAGATAGATTTTGAGTATTTCTGGAACTCTCCAGAGTTAAGATACATTTTTTCTTTTGCAGTGAGAAATCTGTGGAGTGATATTTTGGCACCTTGGGAACTTCCCGTTTCCATTCTTTTTTACCTAATGGTTTTAGTGCCCCTTCAAGATCCCTTCCTGAATAAGTTATGTTGGATGCTATTCAATATGGTGATTTTTAAATGCTATTATTTCTTTTTTTTTTTAAAAGATTTTATTTATTTACTTATTTGAGAGAGAGGCAGTGAGAGAGCATGAGTGAGGAGAAGGTCAGAGGGAGAAGCAGACTCCCCCGGGGAGCTGGGAGCCTGATGTGGGACTCGATCCCGGGTCTCCGGGATCATGACCCAAGCCGAAGGCAGTCGTCCAACCAACTGAGCCACCAGGCGTCCCAAATGCTATTATTTCTTTTTCATACAGTTGTCATTCTTCTATAAAGAAGAACGTTCCTTTTTCTTCTTTCTCTTTTTCATTTTATTTTTAGGTGAAAGAGCTATGTGGCCTACAGCTTAGTCAGTTCATACAATAGAAGTTTGATTAGAAAAGTTAAGTACAAATGCGATTTTAAAATATGGAGTCAGCTTACATGGACAATGGTTGTCCACTCCTTAAAGGAACCGTACTGTAAATCATTTTTTTTTTTTTGCAAAGCTTAGTAATCACCTGTTCATCTCTGTTATCCTACAAACTTGAATTTTCATGTATAGCACATTTGTTCAACAAGTTACTAAATCCTTATTCTGTTGCAGACACCGTGTTACGCACTTAGAGTTAGAATGGTAAGTGGAAGAAACATGGCTGTCCTTCATGTAGGACGCATCCTTCTGGATGAGGAGACAGACTTGCCCAGACCCCCGAGTGAAGGCAATTAGGAAGATGTATCTGAAGAATCTTGATTTGGAAGGTATTATAAAGGCTTTACCTCACAAACCTGCTCAAATAAATGCTTTGAAATTCAGAACCCTCAGCAGTTACTCTCCGTGGGTCTGATGTGAAGACTATGTAGCAGAGTTGGCAGGTTCCTGCTGTTGTCTTTCTCATGTAACCCTGAATTATGATTGTAGATGTCTTCCCTCAATTCCAATCTTTTCCTCAAGTTTTTTTCCTCTCTGGACATTTTCCCAGCATTGCTGGGGTCCTCACCTGCATAAGGCATGTCCTAGAGGCGTACTTCAGAGATTCCTAATGCCCTGACATAGACACGTCCAGTTAGATGTGTACACGTCTTTAAAGAAGTAAGATGTCTGTTAGTTACAGTGCTGTGACCTCAGGTTCCAGAATATGAACCCAACATTCTTTAGAAGAGATGCTTCACTTTGGATTGAATCTAAGTTTAGAATCAGTCAGCCTCTTGTCAAAGGGAGAAGGAGAGCCTCCGAGACAGGAAAGCGCCTTGCTATGAATTGGTTTGGAAATTACTTCTCTAAATTTCCTGAGGATGCTTCCTTACTCAGTGTACACTCACCTCTGTTGCTTTCACTCATCTCTTCTGAAGATGAACATTTTCTTTCCAGTGTGAGGTAGAGAGTTGGGTGATTTTTTACTTTTTCTTTTTCTTTTTGGGTAGCATATCAGATCTCTGTCTCTCTGTCTAAAAATCAGTCTCTTCTTAGGAGAAGCCAAGAGAAGAAAACTGGGCTTGGGAAGAAAGTAGTTGCTATCATTTTCCATGGGTATTTGAAAAGGGGCAACTGATTAGTTCCTCTGGGCCCTGCTTGGCCAGCGAAAAGAAAAGGGCTGGCTTGGGTGAAAGGGTGTCTCTTTATTCTTAACTTTCAGCGTTGAACCCTGACCAAGTGAAACTTGACTACTGGGGGCTGCCAGTAATTTCTAGTCCTTTGAAATCAAAACTCTAGAGCTTTGGCTTCAGTTAAGTTTGAATTAATCAAGGAAGCCTGGGTGGGAGGCAGAATGAACGCTTTTTAGTATTGTAAGTTTCATCAAGGAAAAGGGTGACAGGAACAACCCTCACCCCTGGCAAGGCGAAGCACCAGACAAGTGGGGACACAGGGTGGGGAATGCGCTTAGCAACAGGAAGAAGAAGACAACAGAGTGAGGTTAGAAAGGGGGAAGAGGGTGCATCTCCATCTTCCAGCACTGGGCCTCTTGCCTTGTGCTTTGAGTCAGCCTCCTGCTTCCCACCAGCTGAAGCCTCCCTCTGTTGCTTATCTCTTAGGGTGACTAAACCTCATGGTTTATCTTGGCATGTACTGAGTTGAGCCCTGGAAGTTCTCCCTCCTGGGAAAACCCTTAGTCCTGGGAAAGCTGGATGATGGGTCCCTGGGATCGAAGTTTTAGGTATTTGGGCAGCCCGCGTGACACCTGAGGAACTGCCCGAGAGCACCTGCCTCCATTCTCTGTTTCTTGGGAAAGGGTACAGAAGGCCCCAGGGCAGTGTGGAATCATGAAGTTAGAATAACAGTAGCCGCCACCCACTGCAAGCCTCCTGTGTGCCCGGAGTGTGATCTTGTTTGATCTTCAAGGCCACTGCAGAGGGAAGATGTTTCCAATCCAGTTTTATGGGAGAGAGACCAGAGCTGAGGGCAGTGATGAGTTGTGTTTCCCAAGGTCAGACAAGTAGAAGGCAACCAGGCCACATTTGAATTTTAGCGTGCCTGGGCCTAAAATCTGTCCCCCACTTAATGAAGAACTTGCCGAATCTGATGGCAAATGGGTGGTGTGGAGGGATGCAGGAAGTTTGAGGCTCCTCTCTGCTTTTATTTCGTCTCTCCACACCTGAGAAGTGTAACTTTGCTAGAGAAGGAAACACTAAGATCCCATAATTTATAACTAGATTTGAGAAGGACTCAAAGGTAACAAGAGATATGGATATTCAGTTTGGTCTAGTTCACCAAATAACCACAAGCCTGCCAGGTGTCAGGTTGTGTGCTGGATTCCGGGGTTACGGGGTCGGGGGGGCACGGGCGAGCAGCTTGTGCTCACTGACCCCAAGGAACAGAGGAAATAAGACAGGCATAAAGGTGGTTTCTTCACCAGTTTGAAATCTTCATAGCTGTCTTTGTTCGCTCTGAGCTTCCATAACACAATGTCATAGACTGGGTGGTCTCGTGAACTGAAATTTATTTTCTCACCATTCAGGAGGCTGGAAGTACAAGATCAAGGTGCCTGCGTGGTCGGGTTCTGGTGAGGGCTCTCCACCTGGCTTGGAGCCTTCTTGCTGGGTGCTTAACTTGGCCTTTTTACATGGCAATTTTATCAGCCCAGTCTCCCACCCCTATTCCTCACTTAACTGTAATCACCTCCTAAAAGCACTGTCTCCAAATACAGTCACACTGGGGGCTGGGGCTTCAACATAGACTTTGGGGGAACACAGTTCAGTCCCATCCCACAGTGTAACAAACGTATTAAAGTGTACCCATACCACACGTTATATCCATACTTTTTCTGCTGTACAATAAGTGAAAGGATTTTTATAATTTTGCTTTTGAAATTATTTGGCTCTCCGCAATTAGTTGATTTTACGATTGGCTCTTGTTTCTCAGCAATCATTCGTACTTGGGATTTTTTGCAAAACGAGAATTCTAAATTGTTTTTAAATGTAGTAAAATATTTGTGAATTTGTGAATTTGACAGTTAATGAGGTTGGCATAATGCTAGACTTCAGTGTTTAGTTGAGCATTAACTAACTTTGGATTCTGTCTTGTAGTTTCTGTATTTTGGAGCCAGTACTTTTTTCCAGGCCTCAGGTAGTGTTGCAGGCTCTTGAAAAGCTCGTTAGCTTGCAAGCCTTGTCTCTAAATGCCTAAAGGATAACGGGGTTGGGGTTATTTATAGCTCCACTTTGCACTTCCAGACAGGTAGCTCCTGACCTTCAACTCCCAGCTCGTGTGTCCTTGGCACTGAGGACCGGCTATCTTCCACCCATCCTCTTCCCCACCAGCCTTCCTCCTACTGTGTGTTCTTTGCCATCTTTCTCACGTTGACATCCCCAGCCACCCAATGGGAGACTCGGAGGCTGGTGTGGTCATCTATGACCCCCGCATCCATCTGTGCCAGCTTTCAGGCTGGCTGGCGTCAGGATGACAGCTTAGGTATTGCTGGCAACGTTGTTAGGAATCTCGATTTCTGTACCTCTTGTCTGGAGACCTGCACTCTTGGCTTCCGGTGAGGCTTGGGCATTTGTTTTGTTAGCAAGCTAATGTGTTTATTAAAGGCACATCAGGTTTGGGAGAGCGTGGATTCGGGCAGTGTTAGTGGAAGGAAAAAGATCTTTGGATCTTAATAACAAGAACAATGCACCCCCATTGGATTTACTGTGCTGATTTAGAGGTTCTCAAAGGGCCCTCTGCTGTCTCCAAGATGCCCTCAGGGTGTTGCCTTAGGAGTGCTCAGGAGTGTTTCTCTCTGCCCTGCAGGCCATGTGTCACAGTTGCTGAGCCTTGGTGACTAGTCCTGTAACAGCAGCTGTTCCAGGAAGAATTTCTGCTGTCTCTTGTTTATTTTGTCTCCCGCGTGAGGCAGGCTTGCTCTTTCATTCTTCATAGCCCACCAGAGACAGGTACAGACTGTTAATGAGTCTTGCCGAAAGAGAAGCGGGAAGTAGAATAATTACTACGATGTATAGGCTCACATTCATTCTGGGGCGGTCCCTCGACCATCCTCTTGATCTGCCCCTTCCAGAAGGCTAGGTACAGCTTACCCTTCACTGTGGGACTACCCTAGGTATCCCCGTGGTAGGAGCTGAGGCAAAACCAGCTTTGGGGCCCAGAAAGAGAAGGGAGTTTTTCCACTTCACTTTTGAAGGCTATCCCCTCGGCCCATATTTTCTACTTCAGAATGGTGACGTGGACTATCTCTTCCCTTCAGGGAAAACTAGCCCAAAGTTGTATTTGGTCGGCCCCCAGGATAATCATATAGTACTTTGACATGAGGACATCTTCTGGGGGCACCTGGGTGGGTCAGTGTGTTAATCATCTGACTCTGGGTTTCAGCTCAGGTCATGATCTCAGGGTCCTGGGATCCAGCCCTGTCAGGTTCCACACTCTGAGGAGTCTGCTTGAGATTCTCTCTCTCCCTCTCCCTCTGCCCTTCTCCCACCAAAATGAATAAATAAAAAAACAGAACAAACAAACTGTTTAAACAAACAGAAAAAGACATCTTCTGAAGTCTTGGTTGTTTGTTTAAATGATAACTGTGTGTTCAGTTTCTACGGCCTCATCCTGATTTCCATGCCCAAGCCCTATTAGTCTCTTCAATGAAGGCTCAAAACCCCTGGGGTACAGCCTCACTCAGGGCACCTTGTTACATACACTCCAGACACAGCAAACTAATTACTTGTCCTTCATTCAACACAAAATCCTGTGAGGTCATCTTTTTTAACCTTACATTCAAACAAACAGAAACAGAGACGTTAAGCGACAGCTGAGGTCAAGCTGCCAGCAAGTGACATGCTGATGTCTGAACTGAGTCCTCTTGGTTCCAAATTTGTGGATTCAACTATTACAAAATACTAAGGAAGTAGACTGGACCTTAAGGGTGAATGACAGGATCTGGAATAATCATGCCATTACCAGAGAGAGGGCAAAGTCAGGGCAGAAGTGGCGGGGGGCAGATGGTGAGGAGGTTGGGCTACAAATTAAGAGCCACTCAGCATTTGTGTCCCTTTCTCCTTTTTATTACTCCGTCTTGGCTTAATGGGTATCCTTCTGAACCATCCCCTTTGTTTTCAAGTTAATCACTGTTTTTGACTCTCCAGGAGCCATGCGCCAGCCCAGGCTGTGGTGAAGCAGCCTGACCGGGGAGGCCCTGGCAGGACCACAATTGCAGCGATTGTCCAGACTGGGGGAGACTGGAGCACCGGCCTCTTCAGTGTCTGCCGAGACAGGAAAATCTGTATGTGTTCCCTCTTCACTCAAGTCCTTGACTATTTTCTTTCCCAAGTCATCCCTGGGTGCAGGAGCTATGTCAGGCTCAAGGACAGAAATATAATGGCTCTAGAATAAGCGGACCAATCTTCTAGTGGCTCATGTGCATTCCTTGGCAGGAAAAAAATCTTGCTTTTCAGGGATGCGGATGCTTTTATAGAATAAGTGGTAACTTCAAAGATTTTTTAAATGACAAACTCCACTGTTGGCAAAGATGCATGAAATGGGCTCCCCCATCTGCTGCTGGTGGGAGGAGACATTGGTATAACCTTCCTGCTGGATGGCTTAGCAATACGTATGACAAGAACCTCAAGTGTTATATAGCTTTGGCCCAGTCATTACATTTTTAGGCATTTAGTCTAAGGAAGTAAATCATGTGCAAAGATTTAGCAATGTTAAATTCTGCAGCATTGGTTATTGTGGCAACAATCTGGAATGACCTGAAATGTTTGATGGGGCACGCACACAATGAGTTATTATACAGCCATGAAAAGTCACGTTGTAGAACAACAGTCAATGGGATGAAAGATGTTTTGGTACATTTTTAAGTTAAAGAAGCAGACTGTAGAACTAGGCATATTAGACACCATTTTTTGGGGGGGGAATATTTAAAAAATATCTGGAAGGATACAAATATAAATATTTATGACATACTCCAGATGGTAGGCTAACGAGTAATTTTATTTTCCTTTTTGCTTATGTCTTTCTAGTTTTTCTAGGAGGAATATGCAGTACTCTTATAAGAACAGGAATAATCACAAAAAGCCCCCTATGTTGACTTGAAATATTTTCAGATACTATTTTAGCTCTAGAGAGGTACCAATAACACTCCCCTGGTTGTATGATTGTCCCCTGGGAATGAAGTTCAAAGCACATCGATTCCATTTTTATCTTAGGATATTCTGACTCATCTCTGGTACCACGTCAGCATCCCTTTCCAGGTCCTGCCTTTGCCCTAGGGAGCATCTCTGCCACCAGACTTTCTGGGGGATGCTGTGTGGCTGGGGGGAGGTCTTTGTTAGATATGCATTTGTCACTAACATTCAAAATCCAGCAGACCCTGGGTCCATTATTTTTGAAGAATATGGCTTTCTCTGCCCTTTGCTGGTTTTTGGAAATATCTGGATTCATTCTAAAGCCTCATAGTATTGATCAGAGACCCATCTGAGCCGTTACATGGTCCTAGTCCCTACTCAGCTGACAGTCTTGCTGAGGCTAAAGCTCTCCCACCAAGTTTTGGTGTTCTGGTCCTCTATGATTGAGCCCCTCACTGTTTGCCTGGGCCGCATAGAGAAGAGATTGTCTCGTAGAAAACCTTACCCTCCATCCCTGTCCGTCTGCCCATCTGACGCAGACCTCAACAGGCTTCTTCCTGCCGCTGCTACCCATGTGGACTTCTGATCAGATAATGATGGCAGCCATTCTCTGATTCTCTCAGCTTCTTCCTCGTTCTCTTCTAGATACTTTGACTTTGGTTGTCCCCCGTACTGAGGTCCAGAGAAGGCAGAATAGCCATGTGGAGATATGGAGATGTAGCATCAAATTAGGAAGTAGACATTTTCCTTTCGTAGTTTGTAGTTGGGGGTTGGGGAGTCATCAGTATATTTTCAAGTATGGCAAAGCCTAGAATATAGTGTAGTGGTGAGGAGAACATGTTTGTATCAGATGAGACCTTGCCTTGTATCTTAGCTTGCCTCTTACTGGCTATTTGACCTCGAACAAATTCTCTGGGTCTTCACTTTGCCCCTCTAAAGGGAGGATAATAAAAGTGCTCACCTCAGGGGTTGTTGTTAAGATTAAAATGTAATTCCTAGAGACAAACCATAAGAGACTCTTAATCTCACAAAACAAACTGAGGGTTGCTAGGGGTAGGGGATTAGGGAGAGGGTGGTTGGATTATGGACACTGGGGACAGCCTGACGATTCACAGACCTGTACCCCTGGGGCTAATAATACATTATATGTTAATTTAAAAAAAGAATTAAAAAAAAGTAATACCTAGAACCCATTCTTAACACCGGCTTGGAACTTGACTGGATCAATTTTTTTGGTTGAATGCTTTACTGGATTGAATAGTCCTTTCAAAGTTCACATCAATCTGTACGTTCTGAATGTGACCTTATTTGGAAATAGGGTTTCTGCTGTGTAGTCAAGTTAAAAAAGAGGTTCTACTACATTAGGGTAGATCCTAATCCAATGGCTGGTGTTTCTCATAAGAAACAGAAAATTTAAGTACAAACACTAAGAGAAGCCATGGGAAGACAGAGGCAGAGATTAGAATAACGCCTCCATAAGCCAAAGAATGCTAAGGATTGCCAGCATCCACCAAAAGCTTGGAGAGAGGCATGGAATAGACTTTTCCTCAGAACTTCTGGAAGGAACGAACCCTGCTAACATCTTAAGTTCATACTTCTAGCCTCCAGAATTCTGCATTGAGAGAATGATTTCTTTTCTTTCTTTTTTTTTTTTTTAAAGATTTTATTTATTTATTTGACAGACAGAGATCACAAGTAGGCAGAGAGGCAGGTGGGGGTAGGGGGAGCAGGCTCCCTCCTGAGCAGAGAGCCCGACTCGGGCCTCGATCCTAGGACCCCGAGATCATGACCTGAGCCAAAGGCAGAGGCTTTAACCCACTGAGCCACCCAGGTGCCCCGAAATAGAACATTCTTTACATTCTGGCATGATCCGTGGAGAAGGGGCCATGGATACACAGTACAAGATGATCTGGAATGTTCTGTGTCCCAGTTGTTATTCCCTGGATGGACCTCCATTTTATGACTGCTCATAGTGTCTCGAAGCTGACTGTCTCAGAAGAAAATTTCAAGGTGATACGCTTTAAACGCTCATTCTCTGCACTGTCATCAACCCAGGACGTGAGTCGAGCATGAGTGCTACAGAGCCTGGGCTTCTTTCCTTGTTTAAAAGGGCTCCTTTATCCACAGAATTTCAATTCAAGCCGACCACTGTGTAAATAGTTGTGACAAACTTGGGAACAAAAAAAGGAGAGCCGCTTTCCATGACTTTTTCCACGCCAGAGTCCCATCCTGGGACAGCTTTCCATTACATGTTGAGAATTACTGCTATAACTTGTCATCCATTAAACAAAGGGTATGTCAGGAACAGCAGTGATTTCCATTTCTTTTTGACATTTTGCTTTGTCATTTTATTGCAATTACATTTTAGATTTATTTTTATTTATTTATTTTAGAGATTTTATTTATTTATTCGAGAGGGAGCGAGTGAGAGAGAGCACAAACAGTAAGGAGAAGCAGGCTCCCTGCTGAGCAGGAAGCCCAGTATGGGGCTCATTTCCAGACCTAGGAGATCATGACCTGAGCCTGCCTCCCTCTTCCCACCTAGGCACTTTTATCTGCATTCACTGTGCGCTAGGGTTGGCAAATGGATATTTCTGAGACCTTTGGAGATGGGGTTGCTGCAAGCTCAGGTGTGAAAATAAAGCCACAGGAAATGAGTGGCTGCTAAATGTTGTCCAGGGTGAGGGGCTAGATAGCCAGGTTTCAGGAATGTTTGTGATGTTGCCCCAGAAAAGGTTTATGTGGCAGGTTTAATGCACATTGGTTTGTAATTCAATATTTACTGAGTTCCTACGCATGTGCCAACAGGTGATGGGTGTTAGAGTCGTAATAGTGAATAAGACAATGGGTGTTAGAGTCGTAATAGTGAATAAGACAGAGAAGGTTTCATAGAGGAGATAGACATTAAGCAAATGAATCCATAAAGAGTAATAGCAGTTGTGGTTAAGTGCCCTGAAGGAAAGAAAGAGTGTGTTATGGAAGGAAACTATAGGGGAGTGGGGTCAGAGATGGCCTCTTCGAGAAACCGACTTAAAGCTGATACTAAAAGCTGGGAGGAAACGATGCTCAGACCACCTACCTCCGTGTGGAGGGCACCATAAGCACGTGGGGGCGAAGAGCTTGGAAGGAGTAGTACTTACCAGATGCCCAAGATGTGTAGAATGAAGTGGGCCAGGATTCTCTTTGGTTTTCTGGAAGAGGAAGGCTTGAAAAGGCCTCTGATTGAGGTCTGTGTCCCTGAACTCTATCTTGGGTAAAGTGTAGCTCTCTAGAAGCAGGCACCACTGCTGCTTGCTCACCCCTGCCGTGCCCAGCAGGGTGCCTGGTCCGCAGGAGACACTGACAAACATTTGCTGAACAACCCATCAGTGAATGAATTTGAACCTATATTCTCACTGGATTCTTTCTTTCTTGCCCTTCATTGAAAGAATCATAAATCTTCTGAGTTGGAAGGGGTATTGGGGCCGTTGGTCTGGGCCCCTCACCTGCTTGTCAAAATCTCCTCTGTCTGGCAAATGTCAAAATCTCACTGTGCCTGGCAAGAACCCGACAGCCTTGGCTTTCTGAGCATTTCTAGGAAGGAGGGCTTTTCTCCTTGGGAGCCAGCTCTGTGCTTTAAAAAAAGAAAAAGAAAAAAAGAATCCCTGGGTGGCTCAGTCAGTTAAGCGTCTGCCTTCGGCTCAGGTCATAATCCTGGGTACGGAGCCGGGCAATGGGCTCCCTGCTCAGTGGGGAGTCTCTTTCTCCCTCTCCTCAGCTGCTCTCCCTGCTTGTGCGAGCTCCCTGTCAAATAAATAAATAAAATCTTTTTTAAACAGAGATTGTGAGGTGCCTCCTTAGCGCAGTAGGCAGCGAGTCAGTCTCATAAACAGAGATTGTGTAAAGTTTAGCATGCACACGATGCAAAA
The DNA here is from genome assembly GCA_004024625.1 of Mellivora capensis. Classification (NCBI taxonomy): domain Eukaryota; kingdom Metazoa; phylum Chordata; class Mammalia; order Carnivora; family Mustelidae; genus Mellivora; species Mellivora capensis. The sequence continues at coordinate 79,381 of PISX010006507.1, read as the reverse complement.
TTGAAAAGTACCTATACCCCTTTGATACATTTGCCGTCTGTCCACCCAGTTTCCCCAGAGACAACAACTCTTACCTGAGTCCACATACAGTCTGTGTGCTTGTGAAGATGTAAAATAATTTTTAAGCAAAGGAGATTATTCTTTCTATTATAACACTATTGTAGAATCATCATAAAAAAGAAAAATACAGAGACTTATGAAAAAACAAAAAGCAGTATCCTGTAATCCCAGCTGTTGGAGATAATCATTGTTGATATTTTAGTACCTCTCCTTCCAGATTCTTTTTTTTTTTTAAGATTTTATTTATTTATTTTCTCAGAGAGAGAGAGAGAGAGCACAGGCAGACAGAGGCAGAGGGAGAAGCAGGCTCCCTGCTGAGCAAGGAGCCCGATGTGGGACTCGATCCCAGGACGCTGGGATCATGACCTGAGCTGAAGGCAGCCGCTTAACCAACTGAGCCACCCAGGCGTCCCTCCTTCCAGAGTCTTTGCTGTACGTGTATTTATGTAATTTCCACAAATAGTAGAACTATAAACACATGCTGTTCTGCACCAAATATCTTACATTGCTGCATAGATTCCATTTTATGAGTGTACCATAATTTATTTATCCAGAAATCCATTGGAGCACCTTAATGTGGTTTCCAGACTTCTTGCTGTTCAAACTCACACTTCCTGAATGTCTTCGTACAGACGGCACTTTGCACGTGTGTGAGTTTACTTGTTGGACAATTGCTGACCAACAATTGTTGGTCAAATAGTAGGTACCATTTTAAGTCTTGATAGACGCTCCCAACTGGATCTCTGTTTGGAAGTTGTACTCACTTACACGCCCACCCACAATGTATGGGGGTGTCCCATTTCTTTCTTGACCATCTCTTACTGTTTGATGGTTCTGCCTTTTTGTAATAATTTATCTAAACTGTGCCCCGTTGCAGTTTCCACCCACCTTTCCTACTTCTGCTCTCTGGGGCTTCGCACTCTGGTTCTGTGTAGGCTTTTTCTTTCTCAACTCCCCTGTGAGTGAGAAGGATGAATAATAAATCATTTCCATGCATGAGGGTGGAGCCCATCTCAGAGGATAGGCCAGGAACACTGAGGGAGTGGGAGCTTATATAACCGCCAGGCCTATGGGTGCCATGTAAGAGGAAGAGGCTGAATTTCTGGCTCAAATCCCTTTTGAGCCTGAGGCCCTAAAAACAAACAAATAAAATATAATAATATATATTTGCATATATGTATATACACAAGTAACACATGTATATATTCACCTTGTAAGAAATGAAACATTACAGAAAAGGAAATCATGAATGTTCTTTTTTATTAAATCAGTTTGGAGGGTTTCCTTCCAGATCTCTTTTTCCCTGTTTATATATGTAGCCATTAGAAATATATACTATTCTTAACTCTTTATTTTTATTTAAAAAAAAATTTTTTTTTAAATTTATTGTCAGAGAGAGAGGGAGAGAGAGCGAGCGAGCACAGGCAGACAGAGTGGCAGGCAGAGGCAGAGGGAGAAGCAGGTTCCCTGCTGAGCAAGGAGCCCAATGTGGGACTCGATCCCAGGACGCTGGGATCATGACCTGAGCCTAAGGCAGCTGCTCAACCAACTGAGCCACCCAGGCGTCCCTATTCTTAACTCTTTAAATAAACCATAAATAGTATTATGCTGTATGTATCATTATGCAATTTGATTTTTTTAAGGATGTAAAAGAAAAATATTTATTTATTTGAGAGAGAGAGAGAGCAGGAGTGGGAGGGGCAGAGGAACAGGGAAAGAGAATCTCCAGCGGACTCCTTGCTGAGCATGGAACCTGACGTGGGGCTCGAGCTCATGACCCTGAGATCACAACCTGAGCAGAAACCAAGAGTTGGCCACCCAACTGACTTTGCCACCCAGGTGCCCCTTAAGGTTTTATTTATTTATTTATTTCAGAAATGGGGGCATGACCAGGGGAGGGGCTGAGGGAGAGAATCTCCAGCAGACTCTGTGCTGAGCGTGGAGCCCAATGCAGGGCTCGATCTCATGACCCTGAGGTCATGACCTGAGCCAAAATCAAGAGTCAGAAGCTTTCTTGACTGAGTCACCTAAGCGCCCTTGCAATCTGATTTTTTTTTAAACTCAAATTTAAATTAATCTGATGTTTTATTTAAACATTTAAATATGTCTTAGAGATTTAATTCTCTTGGTACTTAATCTTTCACTTCATTTTTTTTTTTTTTTAGATTTTATTTATTTGACAGAAAGAGAGCAGAAGCAGGAGTAGCAGCAGGCAGAGGGAAAGGGAGAAGCAGGATCTCCACTAAGCAGAGAGCCTAAGGGGGCTCGAACCTAGGACCCTGGGATTGTGCCCTGAGCTGAGACCTTTTTTTTTTTAAATTAACATATAATGTATTATTTGCTTTGGGGGTATAGGTCTGTGAATCATCAGTCTTACACTATTCACAGCACTCACCACAGCCTATACCCTCCCCAGTGTCCATCACTCAGCCACTCTATCACTCACCCCCCACCCCCCAGGAGCCCTCAGTTTTGTTTCCTGAGATTAAGAGTCTCTTGTGGTTTGTATCCTTCCCCAGTTCCATTTTGTTTCATTTTCCCCTCCCTTCCCCCCACGGCCCCCCACTCTGACTCTCAAATTCTTCATATTGGAGAGATCATATGATAATTGTCTTTCTCTTATTGACTTATTTCACTCAGCATAATACCCTCTAGTTCCATCCACGTCATTGCAAATGTGAGCTGAGATGTTTAACCAACAGAGCCACCCAGGTGCCCCTCTGTCACTGCATTCCTAATTATTCCATAGTATGATTTATACCATCATGGCTTATTTATGCTTTCATGTATTAGTGGGCACTGAAGTTTTAAATTTCAAGCTACAAATAATTCTACAGTGGACATCCCTGTACTGCCTCTTACTCTAGGGTAGATGCTCACATGTGGAATTACTAGATCCTAGTCTACTTAAAGTTTTACCAGATTCATCCAAGTTGCTTTCAAAAGGACTGTGTAGCTATTTCTCTCTGGTTTCCCCACAATGTAAATATTGAAAAACTTTGCATGCTTATGGGGTTTCTGAAGGTCTCAATATGCATTTCCCTGATTACTAATGACTGGCTTTTTACGGTTGCTATTGGCCATTTGTGTTTCCTTTTTGGTAAATTACCTGTTCATGTCCTATCCCCATTTTCTTCTTTTGCTTAATCCTTGATATATTGATTTGTAGGAGTTAGCAACTATGCTGTAAAAATTTCTCCTAGAGACTCTTTTTTTAATATTTTTATTTTTTTTTTTAAAGATTTTTATTTATTTATTTGATGGAGAGAGATCACAGTAGACAGAGAGGCAGGCAGAGAGAGAGAGAGGGAAACAGGCTTCCTGCTGAGCAGAGAGCCCGATATGGGACTCGATCCCAGGACCCTGAGATCATGACCTGAGCCGAAGGCAGCGGCTTAACTCACTGAGCCACCCAGGCGCCCTCCTAGAGACTCTTTAAGACAGCATTCCACGGTCCCACTCTTGCCCATTCCTCTTGAGGTATGAGCCAGGAGTTTTTATCTCACTCACTCCACCGTGTAGAGCTGTAACATCTGACGAAAAGGAACTTTCCTAAAGTTGCATGATGTGAGAGCATCACACAGGAATAAATACAGATTAGTGGTAGTAAGGATACTGTCTTGGAACACACAGATCCACAACCATCGTAACATAAATACATAAAACATGAGAACATACAGGATTGTGTGTAGTAGTTAAGACTTTGGGTTTGGAGCCAGACTACCTGAGTTCAAATCTGGCCTCTTCTCCTTCCTAATAAATGTATCCCTCTGGCCATCAGTTTATCATCCATTAAAATGGACACAATAAGAATATCTGTATTATGGGATTCTTGTACGAATTAAGTGAGCTAATGAATACAATATATTTTTAGCAGGGATTGGTACATTTGAACTCTAATGTTAGCTATTACATTAATAAGAATTCGGCTTTCATGTGATTTTTTTTTAATCCAATCTGACTTCTGTCCCAAGGTAACTGAATGTGTGTTTTGGTGTGTTGCCTTCAGCATCTAGTAACTACATCCTAATGAATGCTTAGATAACATGGTTTTCTGATGGAAAGGATTGAAAATAAAAATAACAGCATGTATTTTTTAAAAAGACATACCAGCCGTAAAGCTGAGATGCAGGAGTTCCAATGCACAAAGCAATGTTTTTACAGTATACTTACTGAGGATGGTGGGCATTTCTCCTTGCCAGTGATAGTGGTGCAGCTCAGGCGATTGTGTAAGCACAATTTATTATTTACTTAGCTTGTCAGCTTTATAACTATGCAATTTTTGATTCATTTTTTATTTGCAGGCATTTGCACTATTCCATAATCCATGCATTAAATGAGGGTTGATTGGTTGTTTTTTCCTGTGCCGTGATTTCCACGTCTCCTAATTCAGGGTTGCCTGCACTATGACCCCTGTAAACTCACAGGAAGTTGACTGGGCCATGTGTCCTCTGAGCTGTTCATCCCAGTGGTCGGTGCAGGGTGGGGCCTTCTGATCCGGCTGGGAGTAACGATTTTTTTTTTAAGTGTGGGGCAAAACATCTCAGCCTCACTCAAGGCTGAATTCAGAATTTGCTTTGGGGCAAGGGATGCCTACAGTACGTGATTTAGTGGATTATCTCATGACTCCTGAATGGATGGAATAGATGTTCTGGTCTTCAAAGATAGGTTGCTCCTTGTCCGCCTCCCCTCTCTGTATGCACGTGTGCTACCTCAGCCCCTCAGAGCCAGGGTGAAGTCCACAATCCTGGAACATCTTTCCGAGCTTCTAAGATATAACAGCATTCCTCGTATTTTGCTTTTTTGTCATTGAATCTGGGAGTGGGACTTTACACACCCCACTGTTTGGGGAGGGAGGGAAGGACAGGTAATAGAGACAGGCCCTTGACAGGAAGTTCTCGTGCTAGTGACACTGGTATGAGCCTTTTTGTCAGGTGCACTTAAAAGGCTGGGATCGTAACCACTTTAAATTTACTAAAATGGCTAACGTCAGAAGGACCGATAGTGGCCAATGCTGGTGAGGACGAGGAACAACTAGAACTCTCATCCATTGCTGGTGGGATTGTTCAATGGTGCAAATATTTTGGAGAACTGTTTATATCTTGTCAAGTTCAACATAAATCTACCTCATGACCTAGCACTTCCAGGAATCCACCTATAGAGAATGAAAATATATGTCCGCATGAAGGCCTGTCCAGGAGTGTTCGCAGTACGTATTCACAATAGCAGAGGATGGACTAGCCAGCGAGAGTCTGGAGAAGCGGTCTGTGCAACAGTCGTGTGTTGGACACTACTCAGCGCCAATGAAGAATGTACTACAGACTCGCATAACAGCAAAGGTGAACCTCAGGAAACATGACATTGAATAAAAGAAGGTGGATATAACAATAAAAATGGTTCCCTGTATATGAAATCCAAGAGGAGGCAAAACTTATCAATGGAAAGAGAAATCAAAGCAGTGGTTGCCTCTGGAGTGGGGATGGTAGGGCTGGGATTGTCTGGGAAGGAGCACAAGGGAACTCTGAGGGCGGTGTTCTACTTGTTACTTGGGTGAGAACGTGATTGTCAGAAGTCACCCAACATAACATTTACGGTCTGCTCATTTTCTTGTATATAATTTACGTCTGAATACCATTTACTGCATACGTGCGTTAAAGTTCATGGTTAGCTTTTTGATATTTATTTATTTATTTTTTTGCTGTTTTATAGTCCTAATTATTTGTGTTTCCAAGGTCATCCTTATTTGCGATGCTATATGACATAACATCTTAACTGTATATGAGGAAGTCTTAATCTGCCATCTGTTCATAGCTTTCAGTGGATCCTTGGACCCCACAAAACTGAACGCAAAATTTTGCATGTCTGTGTCTTTTTCTTTTCCCTTGAGGAGTGACTTCATAGCTATCACCATATCCTCAAAAGGGTCTGCGACCCAAAACATATTTAAAACAGAACCTCTGTGTTAGATGGTTCATGCATAGGAAACAGTATCAGGAATTAAAGATCAATGAATAAATAAATGTCACACTGTTTCCAGTTGATGTTCAAGGAACCAAGCCTCTAATAGTTTACAGATTAAAACTGACAGATGTCAGTGGCTCCATGAAACTAGCAAAAATGAGAGTAACCTTCTGGCCAGAGAAATAGAATACATTCCTGATGAGAATAGCAGGCAGAATCAGTGCACCATAAAAGAGCTTTCAATCACATTTACAGAGAAAGACGCCTGCTATTCACAAGTATCATATACTGGGTCTATTTTAAATATCAAAATTAGATGAACATAATAGAAGCAACAGCTACGATTCAACTGTAAAAAATTATTTAATGCTCTTCTCCTTACAGGAAAAAACAATTACCATAGTGAACGCTAACAGAATTATATCAGGTGCAGTTTTGCCAGTGTTTAACAAAAGAAGACAATTTGATGTGGCTCAGTTATGGCAATTTTCATCCACTGAGTTTTGACAATTGGTTATTCATTCTCAGTCCCTGATTGCAGGGAGACGGTGCAGCATTCAATGGATGGCATCAGGTTGTAAATGCTCTTTGAGACGTGAAGTTGTTCTGAGCACATCTAAGAACCGTGGCTTTCTTTTATGTGGTTATTGACAGGTTTCTGTGGTCTGTTTTGTCCAATGTGCCTTGAGTGTGACATCGCCAGGCATCATGGAGAGTGCCTTTGTTGGCCATTGTTACCCGGGTCCACCTTTGCACTGAGAATTGGCACCAGAGAGAGACATAAAATACGGGTAAGTGTGTTTGAACCGGTATGTGAACTTGGATCTATGTAAGAACCTAAATGTCTTTCAAAGCTGTGATTAAAAAAAAAAAAAAAGTCTGAGTGAGAATGCTTAAAAAATACCACCCTTAGCAGAAGAGTTTGGGAAAGGAAAGGTTAGAAATTTCTGACTTCATTCATATGGACCAAAACAGACGGGATGAAGGGCATCTCCAAGGGGGTACCTATTATAATGCTGATGATAGGTCAATGGGCCGCTTCTGTTTCTCTCTCTCTTACTGCATCAAGAGAAGATGACAGGTAGAATGGCACCAAGTTTGGAGGATTTACTTGGGATGGTCTAAGTGAAAATGAAGAATATGGGGCATATGCAGAATTCACTTTGAGGGTTCCCTGGGGATGCTTCAAAGAGCCAGTGTCACTTTCCAGGGCAGCTGAGCCTAGGTACAACAAGAGACTGAGCACAGAAAGTCATACATATCAGGATGTGGACAGTTAAAAATAAAAAAGACATCTCCTTATATACTCATATGGAATGATCCCTAAAATATATTTCAAGTGAATAAAAGGTACAAGACACAGAAGTATGCAACTATTTACATATAAGGACTATATATGTACTTGTGCAGACATAGAATTTATCTGGAAGTATACATAAAAACCTGCCAACAACAGCTGCCCCCAGATAAGTTAAGTGGGTAGCTGGGGACAGCCGTGGAAGAGGGATGTACTTTTTACTTCCTGTGCTGCCTTACTGCGAGAATGTTGGACCATAGCCATTTATTACCCACTCCAAGGAAAGAAAGTAATTCGAAGTATTAAGTCCTAATAGAAAAAAAGAAGAAAAAGATGCTGACAGAGAAACCATTGGTTTCAAGTGTGAAGTCTGTGTCAGAAGCCCTAAGTGAGGCCAGGTCTCTGAGCTGAAAGGATTGATAAGCGGTTGAGCTGCTTGGCCCTTGGGGGTCCTGGTGGAGCCGTGTCCCCGGGTCTCCCTGTAGGGCACTGACTTGGTGGAACTCGGAAGCAGTGGACGGAATAGGCTCCTGGGGGATGGCACGGAGCCTGCGTGACTGCTCCAGGACAGAGGCATGGGTCTCACCCTAGGGCACGCTGTGTGAGGACTGGCTCGCCGTGCACTGCTGTTGGCCCTTCTCCATCTGTCAGGTGGCCCGGGAGCTCAAGATGAGGGCCTCCCGACTCTACGAAATCTACACGGCTCCTTCAACCAAGGACAACCTTATCTGACAGAGCGAGAAAAGTCCTCCTCCTTACCCGCTCCCCAAACCCCTCCTAGAAGAGAGATTGTTCTTAAGTTTTCATGGAAATAGTATGAAAATAAATGATTTCTCCGCTATTGTCTTTACTCTCCTTTGTTCTTCACACACACCTCCGATGAAGTCTCTCTGGCATTCCAGCCTTGCCACATAAGGCAGGTTCTAGAGATGAGCTTGTGCCTTCCACATCTGCCTGGAGTTGGAGAAGGTTGCATTTCCCCCATCTTCCTACCACCATCCTTCCCTGGGAAGCTTTCTTCCCTACCCCCTTTTGCCCACGGAGCCAGTAGTGGGGCAGGAGACGGTTGATCTTAGTTATAAGCACCTGGACTGGGCACGAAGTATCACAAAATCAGAGAGGCATTGTCCTTCCCTTGTCCTGACCCCTTCAGCCTGTACCGCATGAAGGAGACGGTCTCGGGCGGCTTCAGATCTTGAACACCTCTCCGACACTGGCGGATCTCGGCCCCAAGCTTGAAGCCCTAGGTGGGCAGCTGAATTGCATCAGACCCCCGCCTGCACGGAAGCGATACGCTGAAGTCCTAACTCCTGGTGTTTGCGAATGTGGCCTTATGTGGAAATAGGGTCTTGCAGACATAATTAAGATGAAGTCATTAGGGTGGGCCCTAACCCAGCGTGACTGCTGTCTTCACGAAAAGGGGAGAAGAGACACAAAGATAGACACACAGAGGGAAGACAGCCATGTGAAGATGGGTAGAGATCGGAGAGATGCAGCCACAACCCGAGTCATGCTTGGGGTGACCAGAAGCTGGAAGAGGCAAGGGAGGAGCCTCCTCTGGAGGTCTTAGAGGGAGCCTTGCCCTGCCCACATCTTGATTTTGGATTTGGAGCCTCCAGAACCGGGAGAGATTTTCAACTGCTATAAGCCAGCCAGTTTGCGGCACTCAGTTACCACAGTCCTGGGAAGCGGGTCCAGCCGCTGTCAGCCCCGGGAATGCAACACTCTTGATTTTGTTCGGGTGGCAGCACAGAACAGGGCTGAGGAGCCTGGGTCCTGAGAAGTGCGAAACACTTCTCGCATTTGCTGAGTGTATAACTGTGGGCGAATGTTCTGATGCCTCTGTGCCTCTGTTTCTTCATCTGTAAAAGGATGATGCTGACCTCAGAGAGCTGTGAGGATTCTCAGAAGTCAAGACTCTGAGCCCACTGCCTGGCAAGTAACAAGGACTCGGTAAATAGGAGTTGTTATAGCTCTTTAACGGCTACTTTATGTTCACAGCAAATTATGTTAGTTTCCCATTTATACCTAGGATGTAAAGTTTTCAATTAAATTTTAGATTAAGATGGAATCCATCCAAATAATGTTAAGTAAATAACAGTATGGGTGGTTGGTAGGTGTGGCAAACATTGTGAAGGTGGGGAACCCATTTTAGTGGCTACCTGTGTATGCCAGGCACTGTTCAAAGTGCTCTACGTGTTTTAAGACAGCTAATCCTTTCACCCCTCAAGAAGATGCTATTATAGCTCCTTTTTCCAGAAAAGGACCCGAGCCACAGAGTAGCTAAGTGGTTTGGCCATGGCCACATAGCTGTTAGGTGCTTGAGGCTCTTAACCTCTGCACTCACAAGCAAGCAGAGAAGGCTTCTGGCCAAGAGGTCTTCCTGGGCCCGCGTGGTCGTCCACGCTGGGAGTTTGCTCTCCAGAGATGAACCCAGCCTGGGGAACTCTGAGAAGTTGTGGCAGCCATCCCCACAGACCGTCAGCCATTCCCGCCTGACAAAATGATTCCTCTCCTCCTGGCCCTCCCTGTTGGAGGACAGTCCTGAGCAGCTGCCAGGAACCAACGTCCTCTGGGAAGATCAAGTGCTCAACGTTGATATTTAATCTGTGATAACATGTTCCCCCTCCAAGGCAGCTACTGAAAAAACCAGGCCCGAGGGACAACTAAACCGGTTTTATTGTTCCATGCTAAAACACACATCGGGCTTCACAAGCTTCCAGCTGGGAACAGTACGCAGTTCTGACAAAGGGGACTTGGGTAATGTCCCCACTTGGGCATGATGGGGCCCCTCCCTGTGTGGAGAGCAGACGGTACTGTGGGCTCTGGTCTCTGGTGTGGGCCTCCTGTACTGGTGGGAGCTGCAGGAGGACCTGTCCAGCAAGGGGACTCCTGTTTCCCTTGACTTCTTCTCTTTAGTCTGGCTGGTAAAAAGCAAACTCATTAGAGCCACAAACCCAAACAAAACTCTGGGCTCCAAAAAGCAGTGGTTCTACCACAGAATCATGGAACAGAAAACAGAAATATGATGTGGACAGTTCTTTGAAAGCTGATGGTGGAGAGTGGTCCCAAAGCAAGGCAGCTTAAGGCTCTGACTTCTGGTTTCCTCCACATGTCAGGTGGAGGAAAAAGGGACCCAAAATACATGCTTTCTTCCCAGGAGAAAAGTGAACCAACACCTAATATTGCCGTGAGAGACAACAACTCTGGGATTAAAATTCCCTTTCCTCAGACCTGCAAAGAGCTGTCAGTGGTACAAATCCGAGGGTTTCCCAACACTGAAGTCATGTTCTATGTATTTTTCTTTGCACTACAAAATTTCTTTTGGTTTTCCAAGATGCAAAGTGTGGAACAAATTTCTGATGTCTCCCTGTGGGCAAACAACATAAACACACGAGCAACAGACATTTCAAAGTAATCCATACAGATTGTTATAAATTATAAAACTAGAAAACACATAAAACCCCACCAAACTTCTTGCCTTTACAGTGGAATATACTAAGGAAATAAGCTGCCAGCCTTGGAACTTTCTAGTTTTTGGAACAAAGATATGAAAACTTTCAAAGTCCTTAAGGGTCCCCTGCTCTATAAAATAATTTTTTAAGGTTTCTATATTTTATATACCTAAGCTTTATATATACAATAGTCCATAATGATTAAGATTTTACACCCTATTTTATAAACATCACTCACATACATATTACCTCATCAAGATTCTCTTTTGGTCTGTTAAAAACGCTACTTAAAAAAACAGGACACAAGAGTCTATAGGTTCTCTGCTTGCATTTCCACGGGGGAGTGAATTTTTCTCCCCTTCCATTTTGTCTTTCCACTTTTTCCCCTAAGCAACACCTTCTCCCCGAGCCCCATGGAATAAGCAGCAGCAACAATTCCAGAGGATGAAACCCAGACTCTGTGGTTAGCAACTATTCTAGGGTATTCTAGGGTAAATTTCTGGGCTGACCTCATCCTGGCCATTCTAGTTTATCCTCACCCACTTCCCCCCTCTCCCACCACTTTCTGGCCCATGACTTCTTGGAATCTCTATGGTGGAGTCTATATGGTGGAAACGACAGTCCAAAGATGGATTAGAAAATTTTAGGAAACAGGGAGAGTGGGGTGCTTTTCTCAAGCCTCTGTTCGGCTGGCGACAAACCAGATTCTTCATTTAATGTTTTAAAAAAATATTTTGGTCTATTGCCTAAGCAGATTCTAAATCTCCATGAAACCCTCCACTTGATAAGGCATGGAAAATTCCCGGAGACTTAAAAAACAGCAAGTGTACAAATTAGGAGTGGTGATTTCCTGTTGCTGTGAACAGGAGACGAAGAAGAAAGAAAATGTGAGAAGAAGCAAAGGGGAACGAGAGGCCTTTGAACACAAGGCTGTAATTAGCTCATGTGGTCTGATGGGTTCTGGGGACTCGAAGTTGTTGTGGTTCACCCACCACCCCATTTTATACAACTTGCTTTTGTGTGGGCAGCCTGCCTGTCCTTCACCTTTCCAAGCATCATCTGTAAAAGTAAAATTCCTTCCACCTCTGACATTCAAATGACTTTTCTCTGGAAAATGAAGTCACCGAAACCTATTTATAGGTGTGCTGTAAGGGCTCATGGTAGTAACAAGGAGATCTCGGAATCTGAAGGCAGCATCTCTGAATCCTTTGCTGCTGGGGCAAAAGAGGAGCCAACCAAACCTGAACTCATCCCAGAGGAAAGGGAACAAACACTGAATCAGAATAGCTAAGAGAAAAGGGATGACGGACAATTGGAAACGCATCACTGACCATGTGTGAGAGACAGTGTCATCCCTGAATTATCCTTTCTGTGGTCTCTCCATACCTCTTAGCTTCTCACTCACCACCTGGCAGATAAAGCCAATACTCTGGGGTCGTTCTTGCTTATTATCACTTTCCCCTGGGGTTAACTTAGAGGAGGTGGTGGCTAAAAAGTCCCAGTTATTCATTTAATCAAGAGATGGGTGCTAGTCTGAGTCCTGCACGTGGCAGCTTTACCTAGAAGAAAGCATTCCCGCAAACACAAAATATAGTCCTCACTCGGCTCATGGTCTGGCTCCTGCTTGCTCCTGCTTACAAGGCTTACAAGACTGCATGAAAGGTTGAGGAGGTTTCAGTGCAAAATTATAATCCTGAACTTTAAAACAACCAACGCATCCAAATACTGCTGTGTTCTTGTCCATTGTCTTTAATAATCAGGGCAGCATGTGGTTTTAAAAATGAAATTCTCACTGATGTCTTAAGATGGGGAGAAGATGAAAATATATTGGCTCGAAGAGTCTCAGGGTACTTCTGAATTGCATTTATCGGTACCGTGGCTCTCTCTGGTTGACACAGATATTTTAAAATTTGTATTTTAGGGTAGGGGTGCCCGGCTGTCTCAGTTGGGAGAGCATGTGACTCTTGATCTCGGGGTTGTGAGTTTGAGCCCCATGCTGGGTGTAAAATTTGTATTTTAGAGTTTTTAAAACCAGGCATAGAAGATCATCTAATGACTTGCCCTTTAAAATGACTTGTTTCTGAACAAAAAAACAATACAATAGCCTCTCTGTAGTCTGTGGTAGCTCTTATTACATTATGGATTTTTCTTCTGAAATCCTTTATGTACCAAGTCCTCATTTCTTTAATCAATATATCCTAACAGAAACCCTCTCGATCAGTTTCAGGGGGAAAGACAGCATGGAATCGGATTGGAAAAGAACAAAGATGTGGTGGGAGGACTCAGGATACTTGGGTGAGAGTCAGGAGAGGGGGTGAAAGCTAGGGGCTTTGTGAAGAGGCACTGGCCTCTCTGGCTTGAATACCCAAGAGGAGAGTATCAGGCCGCCACTGCTCCAAAGGTGAGCTGCGCAGACTGGCCAGTCACAGAGCTAGAAGGAATGTGATGTCTGGTCTTTTCATTTGTCAGTTAGGTGCCAAGGTGTGAGAAACCGGCGAGAGAAAGTTTGGCTCTGGCAAAAGGACAGAATAACAGGAGGGGTGGGAGTTTGCTGGAACCTGGAACAGCCCGTGAGTCACGGACTGTTCCCTATCCTGGGTCACCACCCACGGATGCTCTAGTTGAGGACAGACGTGTTCCTTCTCCTGTTGCCCTTCTGTCCCAGAGCCCGGCCTGCTGGTATTCCAGTACCATCACTGATGTCTGAGGACTATCACATGGTCCACAAACTCCCCACTGAGCAGTTTCCATCCAAGCAGATCATTTGTTTTCTTCCGTATCCCAGTTGTTCCTAGCTCCTTCTGGGAAGATGACCAAGGCACGGTCTGCGAAGGTGAAAAAGATTTCAGATTCTATTCTGTGTGAGCGCACCCTGGAAAGAACTATAGTTCTTTAAAATTATCAAGCCTTTTGGACAGAAGCCTTTCTTTTCATTTCACAGAAGAGGTGTTCATCCTATTGGGAGGTACATGGCCTCTAGCTCCCTGCTCCTGGTGATGCTAACTGTGGTCTTTTGGTGAAGGTGGTTCTCTACTGGGCTTCTCTGCTCTCAAGCTGCTGTTTTCCCCTTTGTGATTAATCAGTGTCATGAGAGGAAATACTCTGAGCTCTTCAAGCGTTCATCCACTAACTTTAATATCTACTGATGATTCTTGTATGAACCAAGTATGAGCCTAGTGGCCGCCAAATGGTAATTTAAAAAAATTCCATCATCCCTTCTACATTTAGTAGTTGGCACTCTACTATAAGGAAAAGCTTTTCCTTATATTTATATAGCATGGACTCGGGGACTTCTGATGCTAAAGATTATTATCTGTTACTGCCAAAAATGAGTGGGCTGAGTCTAATGATGGAGAAATATCAGACAAACCCCAATGGAGAGAGAGTCTACAAAATAAAAGGCCTATATTCTTCAAAACGTGAAGGTCATGGAAGACAGTGAATCTTGAGGAACTGCTCCAGATTGAAAGAAATTAAAGAGAAATGGTAATTAAATGTATTATTTGGTCCTGGATGGGATCCTAGATAACACATTACATTTTTTTGTTTCCTGTGAAGGAAAAAGAGTAGACAACAGAAAACATAGCAGGGTAATTAAATCAGACCTGTAGACTAGTTAACATTTCTTTATCAGTGTTACCTTCCTGGCTTTGGTCATTGTATTGTAGTTATGTAAGAGCACATCTTGCTTAGGGGACAGGCTGAAACGTTTAGTGATAGATGGGCATTTGATTTTCAGCTTATTCTCAAATGGTTCAGAAAAATTATATATATATAATTTATATTAAATATTTAGGTAATGTTAACTAATGTATATTATATAAGACCATATATGAGGAAAAAAAACTTGGTAAGATGTTAGTATCTAGGGTATCTTGCTTTGAAGGGTATTTAGGAATTCTCTTGTACTATTTCAGCAGTAATTTTGTAAGTCTGAAATCCTTTCAAAAACAAAGTTAAACTCCATGAGCCCCCAGAATTTCTCCAAGGCCTCAAATACTCTACTTGGATGACCAAACGCAACGTGTATTCCCACCATCCCCATGTATATAACCAGTGTTGTCCTTGCCCTGTCCGGCCTGCAGCCCCTTTTTTCTCCCTGAGGCTGAGAATGTTCTGAAGGAAGGGCAGCAACAATTCGGGCGGCCCTGACCAGGTGAGGGCAGGCGGTCTGAACACACAGCCCAAGAGCTGGCCGCTCCCATGACTTTGCTGCTTGGCTCTGGGTCCTCCTCAGTGCAAGTGAAATCCCAGCTGTTCATGCTAAAGGGAGACAGAAGGACGCCTAAAGGCTGATGGGAAACTGGTCCAAGAGTGCTTAGCAAGACTTGCCTTCTGAAAGTCTCAGCCCCAGAGCCTGTCCATGAGCATGTTCCCATGCAAACCCAGTAAAGCCGGAAGTGAGCAGAGACGGAGCTGGCCATCTGTTGCCCAATTGCTTTCACCTGAGCCTGATTTGTTTTCTCTCCGAGCACTCCTGGCTGATTTAACAGATCAGTTTTCTCTTTGGGGAAACTTCAGTGATGTTCACAGTCTCGTTCTTTGCAGGATGGCATGGGAACCCATCTTGCCAGCAATTTATGGGAAACACTGGGGTTCCCCCAAACCCCCACTTTCCAAAGGCAGAGAGTCAGTCCTGAAGAAGCCTTGAGTTGTCCAGCAGGCAGCTGCGTTTGGACCCAAAACTGAGCTTCCCTGAGGAAGATCAGGGCCTGCAAATGCGGTGCAGTGTTTACTCATTTGCGGACGTGCTCCCATTCGGCGCAATAGCAAGGAAGAGTGGTCCGAGTCTCCAGGTGGCTGTTGATGTTCAGCGGGCGAAGCAGGCATGAATATGACGTCTGTGATTACTGCGAGGCATTCTGCGTCCCACCATGTCAGTAAGTTAGGATTTGCAATTATGCTCTCTTCCCTGTATACCACCCAACATGGGCAGGAATTCTGTGCTGCTGTTCATGACTTTTAGCCCTTAAAAGGGAAGCCACCGGTGTTGGATATACCCTGCTTCTCTTCCGTCTACCGAAACTGGTGTTTGTGCGGGTCTTGGGCACGCGCCTTTGGAGCTGGGTTATTACCACTTGGGCCCAGAAAATGGCTGCTTTTACCTGCAGATCGGGCCTGGCGTCAGCAGCTGGGAGTGTGTCCCTCTGAGAGCAAAGGCAGGCGATTTGAGATGATGGTGTCTGGATCTCAAGGAAGTGGTGCTGGTTTGTTTGCTCTTTGAACTGCATTTACTGTGATGTAGCACTTCTGAGAGGGAGTGCAGGGGCAGGAAAGTAATAAGGGAGTGACTGCCAAGGGAAGGCTGGCTGCCATATTAATCTGGCCTTCCGGGTCGTGCTAAATGATGCAGAAAGAACTTCAACTCCAAGATCGACTGACATTTCAGTAGGCACCCGAAAATCCCATCCGTGGTGGGAGGTGTGATTTACCTATGGCTGGCCGGCTGTAGTTGGAGGACACAGCCCTTGTGAGTGCTGGGGCTATAGGCCAGGGGTTTTAGGATGAGGCAGGTAATAACTCTTTGTTTACTGGCTGCTCAGAAGACAAGTCTAACAAGTAGAAAAACCCGATGTCTGCAGGAAAGCTTTCATGTTTCATTGTAAATGAGGTGGCAAGCAGTCAGCAGCCTAGACTGGAGTCAGAGTGCCTGGGTTTATTTCCGAACTCCGACCAGTTCCCAGGTGTGTGGCCCTGCGGAAGTTATTTACTTGCTCTAGGTCCGGGTTTCTTTATCCGTAAAAGGGGGATAGTAATAGCACTTACTTTGTATGGTTGTGGTGAGACGTTTAAATAAGTAAATGTAAGTTGAGACATAGGACAGTTCTGGCACATAGAGGGGATCTGTAATTGTTGGCACAAAAGTATCACGATAAATTGAGAGACGTCTTTAAGACTGCTTCTGTGATCCTACTTCTTGATTATCTCCAAGAATGGAAAACGCTACAGGTGGAGACAGATCATTAAATGGGCTTATTGTCACAGTCACTGCTGCAGCTTCCTTTGACTTAAAGACCTAAATATCCGTTCTCTCTGTTGAGTTCTGACAATTTCACACACTAATCTGAAAATAAGGATAATAATAATCCTAGGGGCAGCTGGGTGGCTCAGATGGTCAAGCGTCTGCCTTTAGCTTGGGTCATGATCCTGGGGTTCTGGCATTGAGCCCCTTGTTGGGCTTCCTGATCAGTGGGGAGCCTCCTTCTCCCTCTCCATCTGCTGCTCCCCCTGCTTGTGCTTACTCTGTCAAATAAATAAAATCTTAAAAGAAAAAAAACTTTAGATGGTTGCTGTGAGATGGTCTCTTTTATTCTCCCCATTATGTGGATGAGAAAATTGAGACCCAGAGAAGTGAAGCATTGTCTGTGTGCCGGGCATGGTGCTCATGACTTTACGTTCATTCCCTCGTTTCCTCCCCACCATACCACTCCAAGAACAACGACGACTACCTGCATCTTACAAGCCAGGGGACTAAAAGGCTGGGGAGATAAATGACCTGCCCACAGGGGCACAGGGAAGAAACACAGAACCTGGATTTGAATTTGGAATTGAATTTGGGTTACCTGGCTGGCTGTGCTCTTCCCTCCCCGTAAGTTAGTGCAGCAGATACTGCACACGGCTAACGAACAGCAGTTAGTAAGAGTCTGTTCTACTCAGCGTTTCCGCAGCTCACCTGCCTTCGAGCCTCTGTCACGCCCGCAGACTTCTCCTGCAGCTGTCACTTCTAGACTCCTTGTGCACACCAGCATCTGGCCTCCCTGCTCCCTTCACGTTCCCTCTGACCCTATGAAGGGCTGAGGTGTTGTTGCCACTCTTCAGAGGAGTCAAGAAAGTCTCAGAGAGGGTAGTTGGTCCAAGGTCAGAGAGCCAAGAAGACCAGGATTTGAACCCTGGGACTTGTGATTCCAGAGCCCAAGTGCTTTCTCTCCACATGGCTAACAACGTTTTTCCATGTTAACGTCTTTCAGAACATGTTTCTCCTCCCTGAAGCCCCCTGACAACTGAAACACTCCCTCATTGCTCTCTCCCCTTCTCATTTCTGTTTGTATGATAGAGCTGCGTTTTTACTGTACTCTCCGATTTTGAACTGTGTCTCCATATCCATTTATTGGTAATAACTACCATTTATTGAACCCTTTGATGTACCCATACAACAATCGAAGTTGTACATGCGTGATTTCACTTAATCCTGCCGAGAGCCCGACGAGGTGGAGGTTCTGATACCCATTTTACTGATGGGAAAACATTTAGGCAGGTGTTGTAACTTATGCAAGTTTGTTTAGTTATTTGCCAACAGAAACATAACTAGGGAGTGACAAAGCTAGGATAGAAACCCAGATGACTTGGTTCCAAAACCCTTTACCCAAGCTATTATTATTATATTGCTTCTCCCTATCTTACAATATTCTAGTGGATCGGGTACGTAGCTGGTGTAGCTATCCCCAAATCCTTGCTGACCAAAACTTTAAAGTCTAGTCCTTTGTTGGAGGTCTCCATGATGAAGACGCCCTAGGCTCTCAGAATTGCCAACATCTAAAAAGAGCTTAAGCTTAAAAAAGAATCGAGCTCATAAATAGGATGTGCAGAACGGGATATTTGGAAACATGGTTCTGATATCTAAAATTCCCTTCCAACTGGAGTCGCCCCTCTGATCGGCTGTTCTGCTCCTCGTCATGGAAGCTGATGCTATCTCACTAGAGCTATGACTGACCTGTTCTCTTCGGGGAGTGAAGTTTTTTCCAGCTTGCTCCTTGACAGAGATATAAAACATCTTCCCAAAGACCTGGGAGCGGGGAGGGGTGGGTACCACCCTTTGACGGCGCTATTGATTTGAATTCCTCCTTAGTCCGCCACGTGGTTTTGTTGCCTCCTTACTTTCAGATGTCAACTTGCTTTTGCTTTCTTTGTGAAGGTCTGCTGAATGCCACCAGCTCTCACAGTCCTCTTGGGTGGTCCAGAGAGTCGCTGTGTTCATTGGGGAGGGCATCAGGATAGCCCTGGCCTCCGGAATACATGTGACCTACAGCAGTCAAACTCTGATGTCACGAATGCCCTTCATTCGGTCTGTCGGTCGTGCTAGCGCTGATCCTAATAGCAGTAACTGAAGATTCACAAAATGGCTTTTGCAGATGCCTTTTGCTTTTCTCTCCAGGTCTTGGCTAGCAGCCTTTTTAGTCTTTAGTAGCTCTTGTCCATCCAGCAGTGACCCTATCTGCATAATTAGCTTGCATCTGTGGGTGAGTGTTTACCCCTGAAAGCAGTCGCCTTTGAACTCTGGATAAATACCGGCATGGAAGGCTGGAAGATGTTCTTGCTCTGTGTCCTCCTGTTCCCACAGAGAAGATGCGAGTGGAGGGTCATTTTGGAAATCATACCCCCCATCTTTTGGGTCTCTGTTCTGCATCATTTAGAGTGAGGACAGGCAAAACCAGAAATAAACTCATGAAGAGGGAGAGATCTAGGGAATGAAAAATAATTATCGTGCTTTGACGTCAATGATCCAGAACCACAATGCAAGCTTCGGTTCTTTTTCAAGTTCCTTGGTTGCGTCTGGCTGCCCTTGGAGCAGGGGTACATTTGCTTTTTGGCTATCTCCGTAGAGAACACTCTCAGTTACCTTCCTTCCCACCACTACTTCTTGATGACAGTTTTAATCTGGGTGGACTGGCCCCTCTGAATTAAACCATCCTCTGACCCTGCCCCCACCTGCATCCCTGTGATTTCAGAAGCACATACCCAATTTGTGTATCTTCTCCAGCCTCAACCATGTTTTGTGTTAATAGTCGCAACAGAGGGACCCGGTGATTTAAGATTAAGGTCTGGGCTTAGAGTTCTGGATTCTAGTCCTTGTTGCCTTGGGCTGGTGATTTGACCTCTGAGCTGTAATCTCTAAAATAGGATAATGCAAAACCTCCCCTCATAGGGTTGGATAGGAGTAGATGGCATAATGCAAGTAAAGTTCTTGGTACATAGTAGGTGCTCAATAAATGGTGACAATTACTGCTGGATGGTGAGTCAGGGACAGTTTTTTTTTTTTAGTATTCTCCCTACCATCTCAAACTGGTCGTGAAACCTTAAATAAGGCACTGACACATTCTGAGTCTCAGTTTCCGGATCTGTAGTCAGGGGACAAGAATAGCTTTTGCCTGCAGACTTCACAAGGTTCTTGGGAGACTTTCTAGCCGTGGCAGCCAGATCTGTTTTGGTTTCAGATTCTAAGGGGCTGCTTCTGGTTTCTGTAGTTGACTCCCCAGGGTAGGCAGGCAAGGCCCAGAGGAGAGCCTCCCGGAAAGCCGTATACTCAAAAGGTTCAGGCACAGCCACAAACTGTATCTTATCTATTTGGGAGCAGCAAGGTCTCTCTAAGCAGCGGTACTGGGAAGAATGCGTACAAAAATCCCTCTAAACTAGAACTTAAAACCAGATATGCTATACATCAAAACCTCAATTCCCAGCAATGACTCAAAGCCTTAGAATCCCAGTGACAGAGGCCAGATGGGAGTTCAAATATTCAGCGGGTTTCTGTGGCCTCAGGTTGCGATAGCGGCTTTGACTGGTGTTTACTGAGCAGATCTATGAGCTGCACTGAAAATTCCATATGGTACATGTGCGGAAAACGTACAGGGGAATGGTAAGCATGGAGTTCACGATAGTGGTTGTGAGGGAAAGGGGGGAGGGGAAGAAAGAATGAGATTGGATGAAGCCCACGGCAGGCTTCAACAGAATGGATAATGGTTATTTTTTAAAAAGCTAGATATGGGGCGCCTGGGTGGCTCAGTCATGATCCTGGGCTCAGGTCATGCCTTTGGCTCAGGTCATGAACCTGGGGTCCTGGGATCGAGCCCCGCGTCGGGCTCTCTGCTCAGCAGGGAGCCTGCTTCCTCCTCTCTCTCTCTGCCTGCCTCTCTGCCTACTTGTGATCTCTGTCTGTCAAATAAATAAATAAAATCTTTGAAAGAAAAAAAAATAAAAAAATAAAAAGCTAGATGGTGGGGGCACCTGGGTGGCTCAGTGGGTTAAAGCCTCTGCCTTTGGCTCAGGTCATGATCCCGGGGTCCTGGGATCAAGCTCCGCATCAGGCTCCCCGCTCATCAGGGAGCCTGCTTCCCCCCACCCTGCCTGGTTCTCTGCCTACTTGTGATCTCTGTCAAATAAATAAATTTTTAAAAAAATCTTTAAAGGAAAAAAGCTAGATGGTAGGTATATGGTTATTTGTTTCATGATCATATATATGTGTGATATAATTTAATTTAAATAAGGGAGGAAGGCAGAAAGGAGCTCCCAGGTCCAGTAGAATCCCTAAGAAACACCACTCTGAGAGGCCCATATGTGTTTTCTCTCTCCTGTGAACCACTGAGCCCCCCCAGTCTCTCACGGAGCCTGATCCAGAGTGGATGAGGTATAACCGGTACTGAATGGATGGACGGATGGATGTGGAAGGCTCCCCCATTCCCCTGCCCCCATCACCTTTGATCCCACCTTGGCTGCATTCTGTTTGTTGAAGTGACGGTCAGCAGGCAGAAGGGCTTCCAGAGAACATTTTGTTTCTGCTCTGGTCTAGGACACAACACTATGGCCTGGCGAACAGATGGCTTGATCATTTAACATTGTTCTATTTCAAGCAATATGTCCTTGCAAGATTTATTCGCAGGGACACCGAGCTGCTGCTGCAAGGATCTTCGGAGTTAACTCTTCTAGTTTGGTCTTGCCTGCCTAACACTCCCCGACTGTCATTCATGGTCACCTGAGAGGTTGCTGGAAGTGCTCACACTCCCTATGCTTGGCTCAGGGCAGACCTGGGGTCTTTACTGTCCAGACGCAAACAAGAGAAGCGCCTGTGGGAGCAGCTGCTGGCCCCAGCTTAGCCGAGCTCGCTCAGCACTTGCTGCCAGCAGACAGCCTTGATAGGACTTCCCTCTGCCGCCGGTCCCAGTGGTGCACATCCCAGGAAGGATGTCCAGGGGCTGGGAGGCTGGTCTGTGTGGGCAGAGGCGGGTGAGAGGGCGAGGATCATGCCTGCTCATCTTACTGAAACAAGCAACTTCCATACCTGCTTACTTGATGCTAGAGGAGCGGGGAAGCTAAGGGCATTGCTTGAACCTGTGAAAATGTTTGCTAAAAAACCACAGAGACCAGTGAGCAAGGAACTGCCCATCTTCTAAGTCCTCTCCTTTCCTAAGCCAAGGGCCCGATGGAAGTGATTATCAAGGGCTGGACAGTGGCTGGGATACAGGCTGGGAGAGTGCTGGGCTTGACAGCAGAGCTCTTCATCTCTGAGGGACTTCTCTGGGCCTCATTCTCTATTACAGGGTAATAGTGAAGATACTCAGCCACTGCCATGGCACAGGCACTAGCCAGTGAGAACGAAGAAGAAGAGCTTTACTGCTGAAGGTCTCAGCTGCACCGGGCCTGAGCTCTTAGGCTGCTGGAGGGTAGAGTGATGGGGAGAATGTGGAGAAAGGGCCAGGGGCCAGGAGTGGGAGCTCCAAGCACTCACTGTTCACCTGTCACTACAGACATTGTTCACATATCGGCACCCAGTGTGGCTACGTTCCCGGCCTACTGTACGAGATGAGAAACGTAGAGTTGTTCTTAGACATTGGGATCACTTGGGGAGTTTGCTGACAGCACAGATGCCTAGACCCCGCCTCCAGACTGTTGACTGACACCCTATTAGGCCCAGACTAAGCTTGCTACACTCGTGAGACCTGAGTGCCTGGATGAGCTGATCTCTCAGGGTCTAGCTCTAACTTTCAAGGCATCCCTGGAGACAGAAATGATGTCCAGCACACAGACTCCAGGAGAAGATGCTTCATTCACATGGTGGTTATGTGAGTGAGCAAAGAAGGCTTGGGGGGATGGTGTGGCAAACCGAAGAACGCATGTCCACCTAACTACAGCTTGCCCCTGAGCCAGCCCTGCTGGATCGCTGCTGTTCTGAAATGGCAGGCCTGGGATGGACGGACCTTCCGAATTTTCACCGGAAGTTGGAAGTCAGGGAGCCCTGCATTTACTGGGCCAGTCCTGCATCTCACCAACTCGTAGGTGGTGCACTGCTTTAAACTCTTGCTGCTCCAAAAGCCCTGTCTGTGGGTGGTGGAGAGCAAAGGTGGTGGTGCTGGTCCCACGCGAGAAAGGAAGCCCTAGATGAGGGTCCTGATGCTGCTTAAGGAGACCATTTCCTCAAGTATGGCCGTAGCCTGGGTGGCTCAGTCGGCTAAGCATCTGCTTTTGGCTCAGGTCATGATCTCAAGGTCCTGGGATTGAGCCCCACAATGGGGCTCCCTGCTCGGCAGGGAGTCTGCTTCAACCTCTCCCTCTGGCCCCCTGCTGCTTATGTTCTCTCTCACTCTCAAATAAAATCTTTAAAAAAACAACAAAAATGTATGGCCCTGTGCTGTGCCCCTCCACCACCTCTCAGATGTCCCCCTGACCCCAGCCCCTGTCAGAGCCTGCCCTCAGCACCTTTCGTAGTGCTCAGATGCCAGGGTCTGATCACGAGGTGAAGGGGGCACCTTCCTAGTGACTCTGAGTCTTGGCTGAGGGCTGGAGTTCTCGCAGCTTGACTTGTTTTCAGACTTGAGGTACTCAGTCTATCTGGGATCCCTCGAATGCTCCACAAAGGAGTGGATTCCTCTACATATAGGAGAACTTGGCTTGATCACTGCAAGTGCTAAGTGCTGCTTTCTTTGACTGGAATGCCTCCCTCCACCCCTTTTTCTCTCTGACTCCTATTCATCCTTCAGGACTCAGCCTACCCTGTGCTCTGACCTCTATGACAGGCCATACTCATTTCATTTTAGCACCGCCACCCCGGACATGGCCTAGCTTCAGACTTCCTCACCCGGAATTTCAGTGACCCGCTCCCTTAAAAACATTCAAGTCTGACATGTGTGAGATGTGTA
This sequence comes from Mellivora capensis, assembly GCA_004024625.1. Classification (NCBI taxonomy): domain Eukaryota; kingdom Metazoa; phylum Chordata; class Mammalia; order Carnivora; family Mustelidae; genus Mellivora; species Mellivora capensis. The sequence goes on along the minus strand of PISX010006507.1, from coordinate 55,703 downwards.
CTATGTCACTTGATAATACTACGTCAGTTAATCCTCACGCTAGCCCAATGAGACTGGCACTAGTATCATTCTGTTGTTATCAGTGAGACTGGCTCAGAGAGGTTAAGTAACTTGCCCAACATCACATGGCTAGCACGCGGTAAATGGGGATCTGAACTCAGTCTGTGGGTGGCCGAGGCTGCATCGGCATCCTTTACACTATTCCCTGTGGTTGGGAATCAGTGGCCTAGGTCAAGGTTGCTCTCTTCATTCATAAAGCACAGTCCCATGTTGGGCTTTGAAGTCAGAGAGCTTGAACTTGGGGCGTGAGCAGCTGTAAACCCACTCTGCTACCATCTGCGGCTACCCTTTGCGCCTCGGTTTCCCTGGCTTTGTCCTGGGGACAATTACAGTTGCCTTAGGATAATAGACATTATAGGAGAGGACGCATCTGTTGTCCTCATCGCGGTGCCCAGCACACGGGGACTGTCCGAAACATGGTGGTGGAAGCAATGATTGGAAGGGCCAGTGAGTTCAGAAATAACACTCTCTTCTCCTTTCCAAGCCTCATATGGCTCCGCAGAGATGGGCTTTGGTTTGGGAGGGAGTATGTGTGATGCTGGGCATTAGTGAAGAGTCTGGAATGGGGGTGGCAAGCCTTTCGGATTGTTGACACTTCTCAGAAAGGTTACCCTTTAAAGACAGTGGACAACTGGAAGGCTATTCTGTTCCACGTGGAAGGCAAGGACCGTGTCTCCATTACTCCCCCACAACCAGCTTATCAGCCACAATACTTAACACTAACCAGTTAGTGTTACTAACTGCTTAGTAGCAGTTACCCGCTGCTACTGAGGCAGAGTCTAAATATTTGCTTGGCTGGTGGTATCATGTATCTGCACTCTGGGGGGTAGAGCAGGATGACTAAACTCATGGCTAAACTCACGGAGGGTGTTCTTCTGACAAACTGAGGATGCCTCCCTCTCGAGGGTGCCCCTGCAACCCTGTTCACGAGACTCTTACTTCGGCACCACCTCGGCGGGGTCACCTGGTTTTGCAGGCTCCATCCTTCAGAGCCCACTTCTCAGGAGTGTCAAAGCCACTCTCCCTTTCTTCTTCTTCCCTGACATTCTCCTCTGCCTCCCCCATCTTTGTCTTTCTCTCTCACACCCACTCCCCACATTCTACCTCCTCCTTCTCCTCCTCCTTCCTTCTCTCTCCATCCTTTGCCCCATCTCTGTTTTAGCAGCTGTCCTCCATGAAGTGTCCCCACTCCAGCCTTGCACTAGCATCTTCCTTCTTGCTGCCTTATACCATGACCCAGTGAAACAGCTAGAGTGCCCCAAATGAAGAGAAATCAGAGGAAGTAAAGAAGGTTGTAATGCAAATGCAATATATGTCTAACCTCAACCCCCCTTACACAGCTGTCGTGAAGCATGCTGTGTTTCCTGGGGACGTCAGACTGGAGCCAGGATGAATGAAATAGCCGGAATTCCATGAAGGACCCTATTCCACAGCCCTGTGCTTCCTGCTCAGCTATCGTGTAGGACTGTATGTGGGAAAACAGATTCAGAAATTTAAAGTATGATCATAGCTTTCTCTCTGACCTTCTCGTTTGGACCAAATCCAGTAAACTGACTCCCTTTGGTTTTAGAGGATTCTCAGAATGATCAGAGTATCCATCTCACACCCTTCCCCAAATTCCCCCTTCACAGCCAGGGTTACGACTCAGTGGAGGGAGCAACGTGGCAGCCACTAGCGGCCAGTGTACAGGCCCAGAAGCTGCTCCGATGCTTGTTGAGAACACGGTGATGAGGTCAAAGAAACAAAGCCAACATTCCCACCATTGTGACACCCCTGGGTGAGCCCTTTTAGGGCACTGTAGAAATTCTACACTCCATTCAGGGAAGAGCGTGGGCAGGTCTGTCTCCCACTCCTTGGTCTGAGTAGTGACCTCGCGGCCTCAAATTGTTGTTTGCAAGGCCACATGCTTCATCTTCCCACCCAGAGCAGGACTCTCTGCGCCCACCTTTCCTTTCCCAGAGGTAACATGGGCAGAACAAGGACCCAGGCTTGAGTAGCCAAAGAATGGCAGGGCGCTATCCGTGGAGGCAGACTGTATTTAAATGCAATTCACCTCTTTGGGGTCTGGGAAAAGCCACCCGTAGATTCATTTGCTGGGAAACATGGTCTGTGTGGCCGAAGTGGCGGATACCGGAGTCACGGTCTTGCCCAAACTTGACTTCCTGCGGAGGTCTGTCTGCTGTCCGGAATGGCAGCCGCTTCGGTGGGCGAATAGGACGTTCATCTCTGGGCCTGAGGGGGCTGCTTCCGGCTGGGAACCCTTTGGGGTGGTGGGCTGCTCAGGCTTTCCTGCGGTGGGATGGGAGGTGTACTGTTTGGCGGGAGGAGGGCTGTAGTTCTGAAATCTCACGGTTTTGACTTGCTGCAAGAGAAAGCAGAGCGAAGGGACCTGGGTGAGGTGGGAGCTGTGCTGGTTTCCCTGGGACTCGACTCCTACGATTTCTCAACACTTGTCCCTCCTTAAAATGCCTCATTTCTGTGCTCTTTAAATACTTGTGTCCCCTGGGAGGGTCTACGCTGCATCGTGCTGTGGTGGTAGAGGTGACAGATGCTAGGGGAGGTAGGGAGCCCTCTCGCACTGCTGATGGGATGGGGTGGCCATGGAAGGCTTCCTGGAGGCAGAGCTGTTTAAACTGAGAGCTGAAGAATGATGAGAAATTACCTAAGAGAAACCGGAGAGGCAACCCCTTGAGCAAAGGGCTGAGGCAAGAAGCTGTGGTCCCTTTCAGAAAGCACATGAGGTTTGCCTTTCCTCTGTCCTCTCCAGCTGCCAGTAAGGCCTTTCTCAGGCCCCACCTCTTCTTTGGGGGCACCCCCGACTCCCCTGCCGACTCCAACTCCTAAGTTTCATAACGGCCTTATGTCCATGGAGCAGAGTTCGCAACCTGGACACCTGCTGGCTGACTTTTGTCTACAGAATGTTTGACCGTTTGATTTAGGGGCCAACACATAAAAATGGGGTGATGGTATTTAAAAATTCGAATTTCAAATGTCTCTTAAAAAAAAAAAATCAAAGATCTGGTGCACTGAGGCCTGTCTCCTAGTCTGACAGTAGCTGCCTGGAGTCGATTAGCAGGCGGCCTATCCACGGGAGCCCCCGTCTCCTGTCACCCAAGTCTGTCTCACCTCTCCATGCCTGTTCTGTCTCTACCTTGCACCCACAGGTACTTGCTCCAGCACATCTCTGATTTAAGGCTCCTCAGTGTTCTCTGCTACTGCTTAGGAATAATTTGTTTTCCATGAAATTGGGCCTAGTGTCCCCCACTGAGAATGCAAGCTTCTTCATACTTTTGACCCTCACCATATCTTGCAGAGGTCTGAGCACTTCTTAAATGCTGATAGTTTGAGGGCCATATGAAACAGCCTGGGGTAAAGGGCAACTGGGGCCTGGAAAATGGAATTATTTGAATACTAAAATTCTGAAAAGGAGCTCCCAACATTCACATCAGTCCACACTAACTTTTTCCAAATGCCTTTCCTTACAAGCTGATAGCTTAGCATGAAGAACATGAGTTTTTCAATGAGATCTGGAATCTACCCCAGACACCCCCATGTGTCAGCTGTGTGCCTTTGGGTAATGTCCTCTAACTCCTTAACCCTCCGTGTCTTCATTTTAAAATGAGGAGGACGATAATAATACCTACTACAGAGGGTTACTGTCGGGATTAAAGGAGATGAGACACGTCAAGTCCTTAGCACAGGGCCTACGAGGTTGTTAGCTTTCAGTAAATACTTAACAAAGAGAAGGAGACCAAATCCTCTCTCCTTTTGGAGGGGAATGGGGAATGGTGCTGGTGGTGATGGTGATGGTGATGACGGTGGTGATGGCCAATAAACTAAAAGGTAACAATCACCTAATTTTCTCACTGTCACCTCCTGTATCTCACTGTTCCTTCCGACTCAAGGATATTCTGTTGAGAACAGAATACAAAAACTCATGTCTCTAGTGGGAGAAGCCCTCGACTAGAAGTTAAAAGATCTGACCCTCTGTCACAGTGGTCGCAGTCAAAGTTAGTTGTTGGGAGTCATGATAATTTGCTGTGACCTTGATAAATCACTTGAATTCTCCCGTGTCTCCGTTGCCTCTTCCATACCATGAACGCCTGTGTAAGCACTTAACACGTCTCCCCTCGCTTCATCTCCACACCAATCCTATGAGGTTGTTCCTATTCTCCACTGCTATTTCACAGATTAGGCAAAAAGAGTCTCGGAAAGGTGCCGTGTTTTGGCTAAGTCACCAGATAGCAAGCGGCTGACCTGGAATTCAAATCAAGATGTGTCTGATGCCAAAGCCGTGTTTTTTCCAACTCATCTGTGGGCCTCGAAAGGACTATGGAAGAAATACTCGGAAAACATAAAGGAGATCCAGTAGGACATCTGCAGAGGGTGCAAGTGGGCTGAGGGGGTGTGCCTGTGTGTGGGGGGGGGTTACGGTGTGAAGATTGTTTTGAAGCTGCGATTTTGATTCCTTGTCCGCTAAAACAAAAATTCAGGAGCTGGGACACTGTGCAAAGTTAGGGATATAACCTATATATCCCAACATAGAGGTTATATAAGCCCCCCCGCCCCCATGTCACTTCACTCCTACCTTTTCGGTGCCATTTCTTGGGTTTTCTGGTTTCACCAGGATCGATGGCGGCGCAGACGCAGGTGGTTTAGGTAGAGGCTCGCTCTTGATGGGGATCTCCTTGCCTTCCATGATGAGGGAACTGGCTGCAGAGCGGATCCTGGTGTCACTGCCCCTGCTGACGCATGTGAGGGCAGGCTCCCCAGTGGGAGTGGGCTTGGGTCCCACTTCTGCCATCACTGTCGAGGGGGAGGAGGGGACCCCCTGTGGCTGGTAGAACTGGAACTGCTGAGGCCGTACCACCATGGTGGGATTGCGTCTGAGGGAGCCCACCACAAGGGCGGGGATCCCTGACTGGACGGGTCTCTGCAGGGATCCATCTGAGGGATGATATGACACAGATACCAGCATCAGGGGCCGCCGGCAGCGGGTTGGGTTGGGGTTGTGTAAGCCATGTGTCCTGATATCCCAGAATAGTTAAGTGCTTTCCCCATTTGAGTGTGCTCACATTCTCTCAGGGTCTTTCAAAGGTGACCTTATTCTTTTTTTAGTGCTGTTGGCTGATGCTGGCAGGAAGTAACTGGCTAGCCCAGTGTTGGGCGGGGGGGTGGGGGGAGCGCCGTCAGAAGGTACATTACTTCCATTGGCCTCCTCTCTCCCTCACACACACGCACACACATGCTCTCCCACTCTCTCACTGCAGGCCTAGCGGTTGCAAAGTGAAGAAGACAAACCTAAAGAGACAGCTTCACAGTGAGAAGCAACAGAGGCATGCAAACCACAGAGGAAAGGGAAGGCAGAGACAGCAAAAAAGGGAGAGAAAGAGTCCGTCAACTGGGAGGGATGTGAGGGAGGAGACAGGGAAGCAGAGAGGATGGCAGGGGGCTCTGACCGGCTCCTTGAAGAAGCTGTAGGCATGTGGTGGTGGGAGGAAGGGTAAGTGGAATTCAGGGAGGGTGTGTGCAGGCAAATGCTGACAACACACAGAAGCAAATTCGGAAAGGTTCGGGCTGTGTGTGGATGAGCTTTACAAAGTCCCACGACAAGACGTTCTGGAATCAGACTTACTCCCAGGAAGCCTGGGATGAGTCAGCCCCATCCCCTTCTGGCGTCTCGGCCCCTCAGGTATAAACTGGAGGTGACAGCAGGGTCTCATGGGGCTGCTGGGAGGCTTACATCATATGATGTGTACAGAGCGTTACCACAGTGCCTGGAACGTAATTAATCCTCATGTTTGTTAGCTCTCATTATTGTTGGGTAAACGATAGGAAACCCTAAAAATGCAAAGTCCAGGAGTGTGATTTTATCCCTTCTTTGAGTTTTATTTTGTTTTGTTTCGTGAACTGAGATGCTCCTTCCTCAGTAAGAGGAAGTCATTCCTTTCCCTCATATACTCTGGAAGGCTGGAGACCTCCATCCCTTGGGCATATGTCCTGTATGTGACCAGGGAACAATCAGGACTACAGCGCACTCTGGGGGTGGGGGGACAGGAGACACACCCCTGAGTAGCACTGCCGTCCGCTTTCCATTAGGGTCTCCCAGCATTTAGTGTGCCTTAGGCGACATCCAGTCAGAGATGTGAGTCCTTTGTGATAGCCTGTGGACACATGTATGAATCAGAGTCATCTGTGTCCAGCACAGAGGGCCTGAGCCAAGGCCATGTTCTGCACTGCGACTCTTTGTCAGGCAGGATATGAACATGAAAACCAGAACGCTCACTCAAAACAGCCAGTGCTCTCAGCTGCGGTGAGCAAGCTGGGCGCCATTTACACAAGTCTGCCCTTTCAATGCAGACATTTATTTTTCCACTGACAGCCCTATGAGGTGCACAGTCAATTCTCCTGTCATTTCTCTTTGCTGTGGGGAGATTGATAGCTTGACCAGCCTCACCTTGGGAAAGGGGAGACAGAAAGCCTCCTGAACCCGAGAAAGTCAAAGCAGCCGTGGGCAGACATGTCCTTGGGCTCCTGGAAATGTGTGAAAAATGGGTTTTATGCCTCATCTATTTATCTTGTTGGCTCCCGACTTCCAAGAGATTGAGTGCTTTCTTGTCACATGTGCATACAAGGCAAGCAGTCAAAACTCCAAGCCAGTCAAGATCTCTGCCAAGGCAGAGGAGGAGTGTCTGAAGGGAAATGTGAGCAATTGCCAGCAGGACACAATTCCTGCGTCCACCTCCTAAGTGGTCTAGACCGTGTGTGAACACGTCAACACTGTGTCAGTTCACACACTGAATGGACCAAAGTTGACCTGTGTCGTCGTCGTAGCAATAATGGTACTGAGAAGATGATCACCTTATACAAACAGGATTTCCTGAGACTCATTATGTGACAGGGACCGTGCCATCAGTCTTCCATGAATTATTTTATTAAGTCTGCGCGATAACCCTGATGAGGTAGGTACTATTTTTATTTCCATTTTACAAATGGGAAAACTGAAGACTGAAGAGGTCCAGTCACTTGCCAAAGGCTTCTGTGGTGGGATTATTGAGTATGGGTTTGTGTGGGGAAGGGGAGATGCTAGAGGAAGGGCAGGAAGGGGCGAGGAAGGAGGTACGTGGTAGAGGTGGCAGAGTGGGAGCGGTGGTCAAGCAGGTGGTCAGGTGAAAGCACTGGGAGAGGGTGGGGCTGAGACATTTGTCTTAATTCCCCTGGCACGTTCTCCTGGGTGACGTACTGTCCCACATGTTACCTTCTTGCTGACTCGTCATCCTGCACTTGCATATTTCATCATCTTTTTCTTTTAAGATAGCCAGAGAGATTGCAGAGCCCAGTTTAAATCAGAGGATGTAGAATAAATCAAATTTACTTTGTGTGGCTCATGATCTTCCAGAAAGATACACAAATTACAGAACCTTCATGTTTTGTAGGACCATGGGTTTCAAACACTTTTTAAAATCTCTGAAAAATGAAGTCTTCTGCAGAAGTTCAAAATATTGGGAGATAAAAGTATTGCCATGTGAACAATGTGTTATGTTATACAGAGAAAAATAAAAAGTGCAGAAGAGCGCAGCAGGTATGAGTAGAAGCTACTATTTATGTACATGGAAGAGCACTTGGGACAGGGGTGAAGGATAGGAAGGCTTTGAGAATTGGCTCCTTAATCCTCTTTGCCTCCCCGCCCCCCATCCCTCCCATGTTTCCCTTTTGGCACCCTGAGGGGTTCCCTGGAACATCATTTGAGAAGCTTGATCCAGCAAGTACTTTGCTTGTTCTGTCTTAACTAGAGCCAGCCTCCACCTTGGCTGTGTTCTAGTTCTATGTTGACACTCAGGGCCGCTATCATCCCAGCCATTCAGTACACAGGTGTGGGGTGACCCAGGGCAGTGACCTTAAGTTGTTCTGGCTTCGTCCAGGAACACCAGTCACTATTTGGGAATGAAAAGCACCCTTTACAGAGGCTTGTTTTCTAGCCAAGATCTTGTTTTTGCAAAAGGCGCTCTGCCTACCCCCGAGTCCAGTCCCCCCCTCACTTAGCTCTAGACACGTACCTCTCTGCCACCACTTACTCTTTCTCATGCTGCTCCGCCCGGATTTCCGAAGAGAGCCCTGTCCGACAGTCCCCAGGCTGGCCGTGCTCCTCACAGGGCTGACTATGGCGGTGGGCACAAAGACGGACTTGAAGGGCCGGTTCTGCCGGGGATCACCTTCTGAAATGCTGCCTTGGGAGGACACAGAGGAATTGGATAATGTCCATGTGGTGTAGAGACCAGGACTCCGAGAATCTGGAAAACTAGATGTCTTTCTGGTTGGTGCAAACATTTCAAAAAGAAGAAATAAAGAAAATGCTCAGTCAAGAGTCCTATTTCAAAAACCTCTCAGCTCTCAACCATATCCTAAATGTGGCCAATCTGCACCCTCTTCTGACCCATAAATACTCCCTTTATCAACCACACAGGCTTAACTATGTTAGGCCTCACCTCCTACAGCTGGGGTCCCCATGTGGGAGTGCTGAGGCCAGGGACAGGGTCTCACATTGAGGCCCTGACGGAACAGGAAGACTTGAATTTTGTCCTCCACTCCAGCTCTGATCACTCCTGACCCCATGAGTTCAGAGCACAAGATCTAGTATGTGTTCAACTTTGTAGTTCTGACTTCTGATTTATTTACTTGACAGTTTGGGGGTGTGGCGGCAGAGCAGAGGGAGAGGGATAAGCAGACTCTGCACTGAGTGAAGAACCCAACATGGGGTTCGATCCCATGATCCCGAGATCATGACCCGAGCAGAAACCAAGAGTCAGATGCTTAACCAACTGAGCCACCCAGGTGCCCCACAGTTCTGATTTCTTATTCGTTCAGTGACTTTCCCACTGGGTGCTAAAGTCCTTGAAGGCAGAGATTTTATATGACTCATTTTATATCCTCTGTGTTCTGCATACATTGCTTATTAACAAATGTTTGTAGAATGGCTTCCATGATGCGTTCGGCACTGACGCCACTCATTTGGGCTGACACATGTTGGGCGCTTACCGTACGCTGGGCATTGGGCAGTGCTTTGCCCACATTAGCCCACGGTTCGTCACAACAGCCATCTGAGGTAGGTACAATTAGTGCCACTATTTTCTAGGTGAGAAGACGGAGACTTCTAGTTACTTGGCCAAGCAGCTACTAGACCTGAGATCCGAACCCACTGGCCCTCTGCTCTACCACTGAACTGTACCACTGTCTCTACCACTGAGCACGCCCCGTCCTGGCTGGTTGGAGCCTTCGTTGTTTAGGTAGCAAGGAAAACCCTGCACCCTGCTTGAAAGCAACAATCTAAAGCTGGGGGTAGGCCCTACACTTGCCTTCCGAAGAGCCTAACTTCTCAGCCTTGGGCTCTGAGTTTGAAGAACAGCATTAAAATGTTATAGAACAGCAATCTTTGTCAAGTGTTTCCCACTTGCTTACCCCATGGGGAATGGCTCTCATTTTACACGCCCTTCCTGCCCTTTTACAAATCCTACTCCAAGATCACAGCCCCTACCGAGTAGCCCATGGATCAGCCTGTCACTCAGTGGATGAAACTCCCCGGGAATGACCGACTCGCCCACGGTCCTGGCTCAGAGGTGCCCTGCCTGGTGGCCTTCCTGTTAATGTCCGAAGCTTTCTCTTTGGGTACTTATTTCTTATTTCTCCTTATTTCTTTCCTCCTCCTTTTGCCTAAAAAAAGGCAAAAGGAAGAGAGAAAAGTACTTATTTCTTATTTCTCCTTATTTCTTTCCTCCTCCCTTTTCTCTCTTCCTTTTGCCTTATTTCTCCTCCTCCTTTTCTCTCTTCCTTTTGCCTAAAAAAAGCGATACGGAGCCTAACAATGAGCCTGCCAGTTGTATGAAGATAGGTGAGGCGTCCTTCAGCAGGCCACTCTGCCCACGAAACAGATGTAGCCAGATGCCCGGGAATTGTGCTTGCAGTGAGGGGCCTCCTACCCATGGCCGACACCCTGCCTCAGGTCCCTGGGGACGTGGTCAGTGAAGGGAATGGGCTGCCCGCCAGTTAGAGCTCAGACTATATTCTGGAGCCGAGGGCTGAGCAGTGGAGAAAAATCCCCAGCACTGGCCTCCACGGCAAAGGGCTGTATCTGCCTGTCTTTTGAATGGAGGCCTCAAGATGCTGGATCCTGTAAAATGTGCTGGCAACAGGAGAGACAGTTTCCAGAACTGTTCCCAGCAGCAGCAGCAGCAGCAGCAGCAGCAGGTACAGCAACGAGGACAGAATACAGTTAATTAGGCCCAGGCCAGCCTTAGCCCACAAGTCCCTCCTTTGAACGACCGTTTACAGACCAAGCTACGACCTCATTTTTCTGAGCCCAGCACTAGGCCAGATTCCAGAAACTCCCACATCCCAAGTTCCCCATCCCACATTGAATCCTTCTGTCTTTTGGCAAAAAGCTCAGCACTTGGCCAGCTCTTTCTTCTAATGTCAAAGTACTTTGCTAACATATAGTAATAGCCCCCATGATACCTCAGACCTGCAAACATTCTGGTCCTTGTTTCCCAGAAAGACTCTCTGGGTTTAGCGGGGAGGAGTGTATGTTGCCTCTGACTTGCTCCACTGTGCTTCTTTGAGAGTGCGGGTGTGTGTGTCCCCTCTCGGCTCTGTGATAGGAGCCTGTAAGAGCTCGCCCCATATTCGGAGAAGCATTCCAAACAGCAGCCCTGCTGTGCTAACCACTGGCAGCAGCCTCCTGGTAAGGCGGAAGCTTGCGCCTTGGCCATCATTGTAGAGTTCTGGGGGGACTGGTAAGAGAAATGAGGGTCGGCCCCTGTGTTGCTTTTCTCCATCCATAAGGCACCAGGAGGGCATACACGTCTGGTGAAGGCTGCAAGAAAGAAACATCCTGGCTACTGGGCAGAAGGGAATGTGTTGGGAGGACTGGAGGGGCAGAGAGTCCACTGAAACCAGATCCGAGGGAGGCTGCCGAGAGCCCAGCTGCAGGCATCTGAGGCAGGGGTTCTGATCAGACGGTGCTGCTCGGGGTCTTGCCATGGGTGGTCTTCACCCGCACCCACGTTCTGTCCTCTCTGGTTCAAGCTTCTATGCCCCAAGAGGGAGCATCAGATTGGCTGAGCCTGTTCCTCAGCTGGGGTGACAGAGGGGAGGGGGTGGGGGGGAGAAGGAGGAAGAGGAGTTGGGTTTCCTGAGCCTCTGAAAAGGGAGGAAACTTCTGCCTCTCACCAAGACTATGCATGGAGGAGGAAACCCCAAAGATGTTGGTGCTATTAGGAAAGGGTTTGGGTGGAAACTTGACTGACGTTCTGCAAAGCCTGAGCCAATGGCTGCCTGCAGAATCTCGGGAAGTATGTCATGGTGGCAGACACTTAGCTGTGATCAACCTGGCTAGACAGCTGGGTGGAGAGAGAGGGCCAGAGCTCTGGACAGCACAGCAGCCTCTTCCCCTCTCAGTAATTAAAAGGCTCACTTGCTGAATTTGAAATGAAAACCCTGCCATTTTGGTCAGCTCTAGTCTTTCTATAGTTAGTCCCCAAACTATATTCCTTAATGAATATAAGGAATAAGGTTAATAAGAGCAAACAAGGGGGTACCCCATACTTCAGAATCCTGGCTCCTTTAGGGTTAACCCTAACCCTAACCAAGGGGGCTGGCAGCAGTGAGAAGCATCACCGCAAACAGAAACAAAGATCGGGGGAAAGCCTTACACTTACACAGAGCAAGGAGCAGAAAGGGGCCTTGTCCATGCAGTTCAACCCCTTAGTCCTAACACAACCTGCCAAAAGTAGTGGAGACTAAGTTGACAAAGGACATCATTCAGCCCTGAGAGACAGAAGGAGCTAAACCTCCCACAGTGGAAAGGGTGGTCACAGACAAGGGTGAGCTGCTTCTAGGTAGACAAATTGGGCGTATGTCACCCATGTCTAAAATCAGTGATGACTGGACCTTTCTTTGCATCAGGGGGCTGTCAAGGAGAACTTCACACCAGAAAGCACTGATCCTCTGTCACCTAGAAGCCCTCCAGAGAATATACTCTGACTGGGACTTGCTCGTCTTAGAAATGCTGGTTCCCTAGAAGCAAACACACCCTTCCATGTAAGTAGCACCTCTGTACACACATGTTCAGGATTCTGTGAACTCGAGATGGGAGACAGACTCAATGGCAACCTTTGGCTGACATTTCATCCACTGTCTGACGTGCCGCCGCCATCTTGGAGCGGGCGAGTCTAGATGTTCAGGACTTGCCTAAGGACACAATATATGTACCTAGAAGAAAAGCCAAGAAGGGGGGAAAGGGAAGCTGGAGTCTTGGAATCCACTGGAATGGAATCCTACATGTATTCTAGTTACGGTAACCATTTGTTCATCTTCTCCTAGGAGAGTCTCAGTTTACACCTGCTCTCCTGGTGTATTAAAAGTGTGTGTGAGTGTGTCTCTTTTTTTTTCTTAAATGTGTCCTAGTTTGGGTGACAAATTATATGGACACTGTTATTCTAAAGGATTTTTTTTTTCCCAGTAGAATTACCAGGACTTTGGGCTAAGGCCTGACACATAAGCAAATCCCCTAGTAGTAGACATGGTCCCTAGAGAATTCATGTCATGGAGGAAACAGTCATAAGTTAGGCTGGGTATCCTCCTTGCTCTTCATTGGCTCCTCTAGGCCATCCCCCTCCCCCACCCCCACCAGCTTTGCCTGGTAGTATCAGACTCTATCACCTGCCACTCTACCTTGTCACCCTTTCCTCTCTCAGCCTCTCCCTCCATTCCATGAAGATTTTAGTTTCTGGCTCACCATCATTCTCTCCAATGCAACTGATCCTATTGTGATGATTTCATCTAGTCCCAGGGCTTCTTCCTTAAAATGCTGGGCTTATGTAAACCATTTGCCAACACCTCTACTGGGATTACTAACAGGAATGTAAGACTTAATCTGCTGCTGGCTGAGCTTTTCTCCCCCCACCCCCTCTCAGAACCAGTTCCTCTCAGTTTTATGGAATCTCTCAATAAAAGGCAACTCCATCTTCCAGTTACTCAGGGCAAAAAAATGAGGACTCACCTTGACTCCTCTATTCCTTCACACCCAATATTTCATTTGTCAGAAAATCCTGCTATGACTACCTTCAAAGTATACCCAGAATTTAACCACTTCGCCCTGCCTCCATGGCTGACACCTTGGCTCAACTCACCCTTACCTTTCCCCCACATTATTTTAATATCCTTTTAATTAGCCTCTGTGCTTCCATGTTTCCTTTCTACAGTTTACTCTCAAGCCAGCAACTAGAGGGATTCTGGTTAAAATGTAAGTTAGATCATTTCACTTTTATGCTCAAAACCCTGTGATAGCATGAAAGCCAAATTCCTCATTATGACTTTGGAAATCTAGATGATCTGGCCCACCTGTTACCATTCTGACCTCATCTACTACTAACGTCCCCCCATTGTTCTGATCTAGTCCTACTGCCTTCAGGCATATTCCTACTTCGGGGCAATTGTCCTTGCTATTCCCGTGGTGTGGAATATACCTGCCTCATTTTCCTCCTTCTTCCTTCTCAGTAAGGCCTGACCAACATATTAATTATGTTGCTCGTCTTAGAAATGCTCGTCTTAGAAATACAAACAATTAATTCCTGACCAACATATTAAAATTTTAATCACCACCCCCACCCCCACCACAAATTCTATCCTGCTTTTCTCATTTTTCTTCTTAGCCCTTACCGTTAACACACCGTATATGTTACTTATATATCTTGTTTATTGCCTGTCTGTCCCACAAGAATGTAAGCTCCAGTGGGCAGAGATTTTGTGTATTTTGTTCACTGGTGTTTCTCCAGTGCCTAGAAAGGTGCCTGACACATAGTTTGTGCTCATTAAATATTTGTTGAATGAATGAACTAAAGCATCAGTTAAAGACACGCTTAGTTTGCCAATGGAGATTTTGTAACTTTCTAACAAATTCCATGAACCTTCCATTGAAGGAAATGACTTCTCCTCCAACCTTCTGCTATGTGAAGAAATCATTTTATATAAACCCGGATCTAAAGAAACCCAGAGTTTCCCCATACTCTTCCTAGAAAGGGTCTCCCACCTCACCAGCCAACCTTATTGAAAAAAATCTACGCCTTAGAAAGTTTAGCCTTTTACTGAACCAAAACCTTCTAAGTTGCATCCACTGGTTCACTGCCCCCCTCAGGAAACAGATTTCCTATCTACACAGCTTGTTATGGTCCCTCTGACCCTTGTCTTCTACAGCTTAGCCCTAGTTTCTGTATCAGTTTCTCCTGTGGTATACTTTTCTATCTCCTCACCATCCTTGTTGCCCTCCTCCGGACACCGGGCCCCACCTACATGAAGGTCCCCCAAACTGGACTTACAACTCCAGGTATGACCCCCAGAGAGTACAATGGGTTATCACTTTGCTTGGAGGTGTCATAAAGCCCCCATTTGGTGTTGTGGTGATGGCCTCACTGCCTTGTGACACGCCGTGCCTGGCCTGGCGTGGGGTGGAGGGAGGAGGAGCCATGGGCAGTGCTGGGACCGAGTGCATCTGTAGTCATGGTCTGAGCAGCCAGACCAAGCAGAAGTGTCAGGTGTGCCAGAGAATGGAAAAGGTTGGGAAGACTGTGAGGGACTCAGACCTCTAGGGTAACCCGCCTGTGGCCTGGGGTGTGGATAAACAGGTGGTAGACTGAGTCACAGAAACTTGCCTACTGGCCTAGTGTCCTAGGAAGTTTCCCGAGATGCTCTGAGGGTCTTCTGATGGTTGCAGGTTCCCATTATTTGATTAGATGTGAGTTTCAGGGGGTGGGATGTGAATGGATTTGGGGGGTTTGTACAGTAGAAAACCTGAAATCCCGTTCTTGAGCTTAACTATGTATATTGCTTTCCTCATCTGGAAAATACTATGTACCTTATGGGAAGGACTCTTGGGCACAGGCAATGAGGTAAACATTGAGAAAGTGCTTGTAAAATGTGAAGAGCTATAACAAAGATAGCTTGTTACTATTAAAGAAAATAAAGTGTTAGGGCGTTACTAGGGCTACTTCTTGGCCCACACTCTGAAGGAGCACTGAGTCCTTCAGCGATGCAGCTTACAGATGGCCCCGGCCTTGGTGACCCGACCTCTGTTGCCTGAGAACAGAGGGGACGCACCTGAAAATGGGGATGACATAGTTGTTGGGGAAGATGCCGACCCTGCCAGTGACCAAGGAGACACCCCTGAGCCAGCCGTCTGGGTACTTGCCCAGGACCCTGATGCCTTCTCCCTTCTGCAGGTCCAGCTCGTCCGGGCCGTGGGCTGAGTAGGAGTGCAGGGCTACAAACCTGGGGAGACAGGGGAACTGGTGAAGAAGGCGAGCGTGCCTGGTAGAGGGACATGGAACCGGGAGAGGGCAAAGGGAAACGGAACCTCAGGGACCCCATCCCCTGCGTCAGTGATAACAAACTTCTTCTTCAGGATGGAAACGTGGTGGGGAAGCAGCCGTGGAGGGGCCCACATCCCTGCCCTCCCCGACTCCCGCATCCTCCACAGAGTGCCACACGGCTGGGAATCACTAAGCTAGGCTACCGAAGCATTTTGACTATGGGGAGGCTGGCCTAAGGAAGAGACAGGAGTTGGTGACCAGCAATTAGTGGCAGGGCCGGGTCTCAAACCTAGAAGTGATGGCTCAGCTCAGGGTGCTTTTTCATACCACTCAGAGTTACCACCCAAGAAAATGATTGTAGCCACAAATTAAGGGAAAGGAGAGGGCACAAGCCTCTCTAATCCACTCCCTCTCCTAAGAGTGAAAACTTGTTTGACCCCCAGGAATGGCCCAAGGAGCTAGCTTAATGTAGACAGGGACGTGGATGGACATTGGGAGTTAGAAGGTAGGAGGTGATTTTGTTTGTGAGCACACAGTGGAATCCTGGCTGCATGGTGGGCTGGAGGGGAAAGGGCTTCGGATATTAATGTCCCCGGGATAGAGCAGTGACTTTCACTCTATAGTCTGCACAGGAGTCAGGCAGCTAAATAACACCCAGGTATGAGTTGGGAGGTGAAGACACTAGCGAGGCTGTGAAAGTGAGAATATCTGCTGAGTAAAAGCATTAAAAAGAAGCCACGTTGGCTTGCCAGATTCAGGTTACTAGAGTATGGCCTCAGGCTGGACATCAGGAATTCCTTCTAGACTCCAAGGGGTATGAGACACTGGAAGGTTTTATCAAAGGTGCTGGGGGCGTGTTCTCATCCTCAAGGTTGTCCCCCTCTAAGATGCTGTATTTTCCGCTGATCCTAAAGCAATATCTAATTATGACCCAACATTCTGAATCTAAAGGAAGTCAGTAGAAATTGCTCACTATCGAACCTCCCAGCAGTGTTTCTGTGTATACGCTTCTGGTATCTTTCTACTCTTATAAAATAATGAGCTAGGTTGACGGAGTTTGCCAGTTTGGGTTTTTCAGCATTATTTCCATTAAAGGATACGAAAGAAGGGGAGCTCTTGTCTCTCTGGTTGGGCTGGTTTGGGAGTGATGATGCTTGGCGGCACGGGGACGGCCAAGAGGACCCCTCCGGCCAGACCGGGAGGTGGAGGGCTGAGCTTGTTACTCACATGTTCGCTGAGAGGTGTTGCTGGGAGCCAGGCACACTGACGATGGCCGTGGAATGTCCCGGGGAGGCAGGTACAGGGTGATAAGTGCTGACCTACATAGACAGAAAAGACAGCCAAGCAGAACTGGTGAATGCCACAAGCCAGGCCCACAGCAGGGCTGCTGCCGAAAGGCCTGACACAGCTGAAAACCAAGAGCCATGCCCAGCGCCGCCCAGCGCGCATCTTTGCTGTGGTTTGGGGCTGTGGGCAGAGCGGGGTGGGGCTAGACTGGTTTATGGCCTGCCGGGCTGGCATGCCGGGGCTGCTTTCCAAAAGGCTGCTTAGATATGGCAGAAGATGAAGATTCATCCAATTTCCAGTCAATGGGGCACTGCCAGGCTCCTTGATCTCCCTCACCTCAGCACCGCCCCCACCGCTTCTTCCCACCCCCTCCCCCACTCAGCTGCTCTACGGAAACGTACTCTCAGAAGACATGATGGCTGCTAATGAGAACATAACTCTGGCCAGGCACTTTTAAGTGCTTTGCAAGTACCAGCTGATTTAATCCTTACTAAAGGTACTATTATCATCCCTAATTTTGGATGAGAAAGTGAGGGAAAGATCACCCAACTAGTAAGAAATCAAATTTTACACCAGGGTAATCTAGGTCCTGAGCCCACAGTCTTACTGGTGCTAGTATTAACTCACACACAGACATACCAGTTTATCCAGTGACTTACGGAAGGTGAATCTGAATAGTGTTCACTTTGCCAGGATGAAAGAGGGAGCGACCGTGCTACACACACCCAGAAACTACCCTCTTGGCAGCCTGCCTGAGTGACCTATGTCCTTGCTTGCTTCCTTCTTGGCACCTCTCACAGAGGTGACTGCCCCTGCCACCAGACTGTAAGTTCCACGAGGGCAGGGACTCGATCTTGTTCATCCTTGTCTTTTCTATGTGTTCAGTATGTACTTGTAGTTAAAGTACAACTAAATGAATGAGAAGGTAATCCTATTCCGTAGACCAAGGACTAATGTAATCTCAACCATCTCCATGTGACCCGGAGTAAATACATTCAGTCTACCTTGGTTAGCCCCCCTGAGTGAGGGTAACTACGTATGTGTCCCTTTTTGGGACCATGCTTTTCAGGTACAACTCTTGTTTGTGTATGTGTGTTTGGGCAAGAGAATGCATTATTGAGTGTCTCTAGTTCTGCGTGGATATTTGTTCACAAGCCATGACAATTGTACGTACTTGCGTGACAGCGCTGGTCTGTTGCATGTCTGACTGTTCACACATGTGAGTCTGTGGGTGGATATGCATGTGTACTGTGTATGACTATACAGGAGCTCCAGAGGTATGCACCGGTATGCATGACTTGGTAGTTTTATGTGTGTTCTTTGTTGACGATTGTCTAAATATATGTGTGCTATGTATGTATGTTTGACAGTTTGAGGATATAGTTACAGGATCAGAAAAACATTCCAGTCAGATAACAACAAGGGTTGGAGGGAACGTCTCATATAGTTGTTGGTGGGAAGGAATGTAATATGGTGTTGCTCCTTTGGAAAATAGTCCAGTGGTCCCTCAAATGATTAAACAGAATTAGCATTAGACTCAGCAAGTCCACGCCTAGTACATACCCAGGAGACATGAAACTGTACCACATAAAAACTTATACATTAATGTTTAGAGCAGCATCGCTCACAATAGCCAAAAAGTGGAAATAACCCAAATGTCCATCGATGAATGAATGGATGTGGTGTATGCACGATGGAATATTATTCAGCCATAAAAGGGATGAAGTATTGATACATGTTAGAACATGGATAAACCTCAAAAACTTTATGCTAAGGGAAAAAATCCAGATACCAAAGATTATATTATATAATTCTACTTACATAAAATATCCAGCATAGACAAAATCTATAGAGACAGAGAGTAGATGAGGGTTGGGGACAAGAAGGGTTATGGGAGTGGTAGTTAATGAGTACACAGTTTCTTCTGGAGGTGATGAAGTGTTGTAAAGTTGTGGTAATGGTTGTACATATCCATGAATATATTAAAAAACACTAAATTGTACACTTTAAAATGGGTGAATTGTATGGCAGGTGAAGTATATCTAAGTAAGCTCTTAAAAAAATTCCATAGTTACTCCTATCCAGCGCTAATACTGCGTAAAGTGCTCTGAGCTTTGCAATCAAATACTGTCACACCAGTTCTCTTAAACAGAGAAGACAAGTTGCTAGCTTTGGGCTAGGCTGCTCCTTCCCTGTGAGAAGGCAAGATAAATCCCTGCTGGGCTTGGGAGATGTGCCAAGGGAGAGCCTTGTTATGTGAACAATTAATCTTATGTTCTTGGAAATGGCTGAACCACTGATTAATAAGCAGGATGCACTTCACTTCACACCCGTGACTTTCCAGTGTTGTGTTTGAGTAAAAAGCCCTTCTATCTGTAAACATGATTAATCATTTAGGGAGGAGGAAGATGCCAGAATGCAAAGCCATCCCTCCATGACTTTTTACTTCCCTAAGTCTTCATCGATGGTGGGGGGGGTGTTCTTCCCCCTTTTTGGAACTCTAAACCTAGGCAGGACTGAGATCAGCGGGCTTGTGATGGAATGCTTTCTGATATGGAATGGGAACTGAGGCCAGATTCTCAGGTTTTGAGTTGTCTTGGCGGAGAAGGGAGAACATGTGTGGACAAGGAGGAAAGAGGCAAAGGAGGAGGGAGGAAAGGGGAGATCATGGACAACTCTGGGGGCAGGGGTGTGTTTCTCAAGAACTGGGACAGGGACCCAGTGGGAGAAAGAAGTAGAGCCAGAAGGCTAGAGGAATGAAGGAAGAAAGAAGAAAAGGCAAATGAAAAAATATCAGAAAAACTCTTACAACCCATTAAGACAGCAAACAACCCAATCTAAAATGTGTAAAGACGCCACAAAAGAAGATATATGGAGTGGCCAAGGACTTGAAAAGATGCTTAACATCAGCAATTATGAGGAAAATGTGAGGTAAAACTACCATGAGATATCACTACACACCTATGAGAATGTCTGGAATTAAGAAGACTGACTATACCAAGTGTTGGTGAGAATGTGGGGCAGCTTGAACTCATACACTGCTGGTGGGAATGTAAAATGGTGCCACCGCATTGTAAAACAAGTTGGCCATTTGTTATCAAGTTAAATATACTTTATCACACTACTCAGCAATCCTACTCACAAGCAGTTATCAATGTAAGATGAAAACATGTCTGTACAAAGACTTGTACTTGAATGTTCTCAGTGACTTTATTCATTTTAGCCCCAGACTGGAAACAACCCAAATGCCAATCAACTGGTAAAAGAACGAACTGTGTTACAATCACAATGGAATACTCCTGGGCCACACATGCAATGGCGTGGGTAAATCTTAATATCATCTTAAGTAAAAGAAGCAGGACACATAAGACTACATATGACATTCTTAAAAATGCCCAAATTATAGTCACAGAAAATGGAGTGTTGCCAGTGGTCAGGGGTGAGGGGAGAGGACTGACTGCAAAGGGAAACAAGAAAACTTTCCAGGGTGATCGAACCGTTTTGTATTTTGATTTTGGTAATCATCACATGCCTTTATACGTTTGCCAAAAGTCACTGAACTGTATCCTTAAAATAGTTGAACTTTATTGTATGTGACTATAGATCAATAAAGCTGATAAAACTAAGACAAATAGGGGTGCCTTGGTGGCTCAGTGGGTTAAAGCCTCTGCCTTCGACTCAGGTCATGATCCCAGGGTCCTGGGATCAAGCCCCACATTGGGCTCTCTGCTCAGTGAGGAGCCTGCCTCCCTCTCTCTGCCTCCCTCCCTCTCTGCCTACTTGCGATCTCTGTCTGTCAAATAAATAAAATCTTAAAAAAAAAGACAAATATTATCTAGTTGGCAGGAAAATCCAAGTAGCCTGAGCTTGATCCAGCCTAAGCCCTGGGGCTGGTCAGAAGAGGTGATAGGGGTGCTCAGCTTATTGATGAACAGCTAGCAAGTGACCCTCATGGCAGAGGCTACTGTGAGAAATCAAGAATGGAAACCTAGGGATCAGACGCAATCTCAATAAATAAGGCCCAAAGAAAAGTGAATGAATGAATGAACAAATGAACAAATTAAGTGACAGGAAAAGAGAGCAACATAAAAACAGAGAAGAGAGAAACTGGCTAGGAAGGAGGACAGAGCGAGTAAGACAGAAATGAAGGTCCCACCAGGTAAATGGTCAACATCTAAGGAGGCAAGTGTGTTCCTATTACAAGACTGAGGGAGTGAGCCTCTGGGGGTTGGTTACCTGGGGTCAGTTGTGACCTCAGGTCCCTATGCCACAAGGGACCTGAGGCCGGATGCGAGGTCTTCCAGCAACTGGGGCTTCCTGGCATAGCGTTTGTGGGCTTGAGCAGGGTCAGACAGAGGGTGCATATTTGAGGGTGGGGTGGAGATTTCTGCTATAATCTAAAAACACTCTTTCCTTTTTTGAAGGAAATGACTCATTTAGAAGAAGGCTTTATCAGTAGCAGAAGAATGCATAGCTGTGTGCTTCTGGGCTTTTCTGGGTCTTGAGGTGTTACATGAGAGAGGAGCCAGGCACCGAGTCTGGCACAGAGTTCCTGCAACATTCTATGGGCCCGGCGCCTGCACCAGCAGCCACACAAGGTGTGCAGAATGTGGCTTCATCTCAGGAGTCTGGAGCGCAGGTCTAGCTTAGTATTCAGGCGTGTGATTCTAGCATTTGCCAGGGTTTGTGATTGGGGCAAGTGATGCAATTCTGTGGGTCATCTATGTCCTCATCTGTGGGTCATCTATGTCCTCATCTGTAAAATGGGAGCAATAATGGCAGTTGTCTCAGAGTCGTTATGAGGATTAACAAAAGTAATCCATATAAATTATTGAGCACACTGTAAGAGCTCAATAATTGCTACTTATTTTGATCAGGAAAGAGATTAGCTGCTGCAGGGGGTGGGGATCGGATGGGTGGAGCATTGATCTCCTTTTATGTGACAGGCCTTCCAGGTTTGAACTGAAAGCAGGACCCAGGCATGTGGTGGGGGGATGGGAAGAAGCAACCCTATTCTTCTAGAGGAGAATGTCCTCAATTCTCCAAAATGTCTGTTTGCTGTCCTCCTCCAACCCACACTGCGGTGCTCAGCTATTTCCTGCAGGGCTCATGCCTTTCGGTAACTGAGTGGGCATGGGGTGTCTGTCTTCCTCAAGAGCAGGAACTACTCTGGAGCCTGTTGTGTCCTGCATCTCTGTATGCCTAGGAGCTAACAAGGGCTTCAAACCCACGGAGTTCATTCAGGGTTAGGAGAAGGCTGCATTTTAGAGACAGAAAATTAGGTATTATATGACAGTGTCTGTACCCACCACTATGGATAATCTGGAGTTGACTATCCAACTTTATAAAGTTAAAAGCTCATTCCCTTGTATAGATTAAAAGAGTCTTAAGAGCTGCATTCAGCAACTGCAACGTGTGGACCTTGATTTGGTCCTAGCACTGAGGCCAATGCAGCAAACAAGACAGTGAAATCCATAATTATATGAGCATGAGGTGTGCTGGGGTGGGGTGGGGTTCAAGGAGGTCTGGGTGCTGCCAGGAGAACCTTGCTTTGAGCTCCAAGAGGTATCTCACTCTCATGCTGTGAAATTCATGAATGCTAACTTCTACACCATCCTCAAGGTCATCCTCCCATTTGTACCAATGAGGAAACAGAGATAAGAAGTTTACATGATTCTGTGGTCAGATCGGTGGTCAGGTGGACACTGGAAGCAAGAACCCCAGGGTCAGAGCTCTTTCTGTAGGACACCAATGTTAACACTTTTTTTTTTTTTTAAGATTTATTTACGTAGTTTAGAGAGAGAGTGAGACAGACCATGAGTGGGAGAGAGAGAAAATCTCAAGCAGACTCTGTACTGAGTGTGGAGCCCAAGGTGGGGCTTGATATCATGACCTGAGCTGAAACCAAGAGTCGGATACTTCACCATCTGCGCCACTCAGGTGCCCCAACACTTACCATTTCTATATGTCAATATGGCTAAAGGTGTCCTATATAGGTGGTAGGAAAAAACCATCCTGCCAAAATTAGCGTTCTGTTTATATGCTCACAGATATGTTACATTCATGATGACTACCATCTGGCCCAGTGCCACATGTAATGTGGAACAGATCTGAAGGCTGGCAGAATAGTGTTATTTTTTATTTTTCCTCTTCCTTCTCTGGCAGAACCAAGGTCCCAACAGAATCGGGGCCCCTTCTGCCAGACTGCTCTTCCTTTCCATCTCAGTCTCTGTCAGAGCCAGCTCAGCCTGATGAGCAAGGAGTGGGCTCCCAGTGCTGTTTATTTGTCCTGTGAGTAAAAACACTGTCTGAGAAAGAGAACTCATTTATGAGTTGGCAGCAGGTCCCTTTAGCTGTACCTCAAAAAAAAAACCAAAACCCAACTTCTCAAGTACAGATAGGTCAGCAAAGTTCCTGTGAAGACTACTGAGCTTATGTCTCCTAGGTAGTCATCAAAGCCTCGAATATTCCCTGTGATCTGGCTCCTACTTCACCTTCCTACGTTCCCCCTCACTTCCTCACCTCCTTCAGCCTTGGGTCTTTTCTCAGCTCTCTGAGCAGGTCACACTCACTTTCTGCCTCCCCTGATCTTGGCAGAGCCCCCAGCCTCAATCTCTGCTCTGCTATTTTCCTTTGTTAGGGAAATTTTAAATGATAAATATATTCTGCATACAAATAAGTGTATATAATTTTATGTATCACTGAAAGAATAATAAAACTAACACCTGTATACATGCCATCCAACGTAAGAGACAATAAAAATAGAAATTGAAGACTGTACTGAGAGGCCTCCTGCATGTTCCTCCATAATCAAATCCCTGCCCTCCGCCCCCCATAACTACAGCGCTGAAATGGGTGTTCATCATTCCAGGGCTTTTCTATGTCATTTTACCACCGTGGCGTACGTCCCTAAACAACATGTTGTTTGAATTTGCCTGTTTTTGAACATGGTATGAATGTGATTCACGCTGAGCATATTCTGAGAGTTGCACCTTTGGCTCAATACTACGTGTTTTTCACTGCCCGTGCGTATTTCACTGCATGCATATACCAGCATTTAGCCATCCTATCATTTATGTGTCATTTGGGTGATTTTCAGTTTGCGGCTGTTATGAAGGAAGTTGTTATGAACAATCTTGTATATTTCCCTTGTGCCCCGCCCCCCGTGCAAGAGCTCCTCCACAATACACACCGACAAGTAGAATTGATGGGCCATAGGGCACGAGCCTGCTCAGTTTTATTGGGTAATAACAAATTGTTTCCCAGTGTGGCTGTAACAATTTACACTTCCACCAGCAGCTAATGGCAATTCCTGTTACCCCATAATCTCACCAGCATGTGGTAATGCCCAGCCTTCTAATACCTGTCTATGGTGGGTGTGAAACGGTATCTCATTGTGGTTTCAAATTAATTTCTCTGAGTACTAATGTGCTTGAGTTTCTTTTCAGATGTGTATGGGCCATTCTTGTGTCTTGTATGAAATGCCTGTTCATGCCCTTTGTCTATTTATTCTCCTCAGGTTATTTATCATTTTCTTAAGTTACGGAGTTCTAATATTTTGGACACGAATATTTTGTAAGTTATATGTTTACAGTGTCTTAGGATAAACTGAAGTTCTTATTTTTAACATAGTCAAATTTGTAACATATTCCCTTATGGATTATATTTTTAAAAAATCTGGAATATGATTTTTTTTATCCCAAGGTCATAAAGATATACTTCTCTATAATCTTCTAAAAGTTTTATAGTTTTGCCTTTCATATTTAAGTCTTTAATCCACCTGGAATTGATTTTTGACAAGGGAGGAATCCAATTTCATCTTTTTCCACATGGATACCCAATTAGCCCAATGCCATAGTTCATCCTTCCCTTCTCATCTGCAAAGCCTGCTCTGCCATAAATCAAGTCTCCATGCTATGTCTATTTCTGGGCTCTCCAGTATGTTCCATTGGTTTAATACAATGCCTATGCTAAATCCATGCCATCTTAATCACTATACCTTTGAAATAAAATTTGATATCTGATAGGGTAGTTCCTCACCTCAACCAAATTCCATCTTCTTCTTTAGAGATATCTATTGTCTTTTCTTCCATTACAATTTTAGAATCACCTTTTGAGTTCCAAACAATCTACTGGGATTCAAATTTATAAAATCAGAGGGGAATTGTGTTTAAGATTATTGAATCTTCCTATTCAAGAGCATGGCAAAAGTCTTCATTTATTTTAGGTATAATGGCTTTCATTAAAGTATTACAAATTGTTTCCAAAAAGGGCTTGCATGTCTTTTGTTGGATTTATTCCTAGACATTTAAAAAATTTAGTTGCTTCTGTAAATGGTATCTTTTTTTTTTTTTTTAAATAAAGAGTCTATTTATTTATTTGAGAGAGAGATAGGGAGAGAGAGGAGGAGAGGGAGAGTTCGGACAAGTAGACCCCTCACTGAGCATGGAGCCTGACAAATGGCTCAGTCCCACCACCATGAGATCATGACCTGAGCAGATCAAGAGTTGGATGCTTAACCGACTGAGCCACCCGAGCACCCCTATAAGTGGTATCTTTTTAAGAAAATATTTTCTATTTGTTTTCTTTTTAGAGTACAGATGTAATTAACTTTCTTGTATTGATTTGTTACCAGGAATGTTGCTAAAGTCCTATTTATTCCTAATATATTTTTTTCAGGTTCTTCTGACTTTTCTGTATAGACAATAATATCATCCATAATGACAGTTACATTTCTTCCTTTCAAATACTTAATGTTTTAGTTCTTTCTCTTGCCTTACTATACTGGACAGGTACTCTGGGAGGGGCAGTGTTGAGCAGAAACATACTAAGCATTCATTCTGTTCTTTTTCCTAAGCTTAAGGGGAATGCCTTTAACACTGAACCATTAGGTATGATGTTTGCTGTAGATTTTTATAAATTCCATTTATCTGTTAAGAAAGTTCCCTTTTATTCCTAGTTTGCTAAAATTTTTAAAAAATATATGTATAGTGAATGGATATAGAATTTTTTCAAACTTTTTTTTCTATAGGTATAGAAAAGGTCACATGGTTTTTCTCCTTTAATCTGTTAATGTGATAAATCACATCAATTAATTTTGGTAGGTTAAACCAACCTTTCAGTCTTGGGAAAAACCTACATTAATCATGATGTATCCTATTTTCATATGTTCCTGGGTTTGGTTTGCTAATATGCATCTATGTACATTCAGATTTTCCTTTCTTACATTGTTTTCTGGTTTTGATATTAAGGATATCTTAGCTCATGAAATGAGTTTGGGGGATGTCTTCTTTTCTTCCTTTCTTTGGAAGAGTTTGCAAAGGGTAAAAGAATTGACCTGTAAACCTGTCAGGATCTGGGTTTTCTTTGTGGGAAGATTTTTTTATTTATGAAAGAGAGAGAATGCGCACGCACACGCACAAGGATGGAGGGACAGAGAGAGAATCTTAAGCAGACTCCATGCTGAGCAGGGAGCCCACCGTGGGGCTGGATCCCAGGACCCTGAGATCATGACCTGAGCTGAAACCAAGAGTCAGATGCTTAACCGACTGGGCCACCCTGGTGCCCCTCTTTGTGGGAAGATGTTAATTTTTTTTAATGGTTATAATACTATTGTAAAGGGTTGCCAACAGCTGTTTACCGGATGTAAAGTGTTTTCATTAATCCTGTTTGCTGAAGACACATTCCTGATTAATTTATTTTCCTGATTGCTTCTGTTGGGGAGAAATGGTGATGCTTGGAATATCTGCATAGAAGCTTGGAAATCCCAGCCAACATGGATGCCATAATGTCAGTTCAAGCCCTTTGTCTCCAGAGTCCGACTCCCTTAGTCTGGAAGAGCCCTATGAGACAGTCACTGGATTTCTGTAACTCCATGAGACTCTATGCAGCCACGGCTAAGAGGATGAACTTGCGGACTGTTTGAAGTGAGTTTGAATTTTGGCATTGTGACCTATTGGCTGTGTGAAGCTTAGATTTAATTCTTCTGAGTCATAGTTTCCTTATCTCTAAAAGGGGGCAGTAGTCAGTCATGGCTACCTCCTACAATTCTTATGAGAATCCAATCAGAACATGTATGCAAAGTACTTCGCACAATGTCTGGCTGATACAAAGTACCCAGTAAACCCTACCATCGTAACTATGATGAGATGGGAGACATACAGGACATATTTATGACAAGAGGATGGCGACAAGCCTTTCTCTGGGGACTGGGATTTAAGAAGGAAATATTCATTCTCTAGGACACAAGGGGCCCCCACAATAGTGCAGATTCCTTTTTTTTTTTTTAAGATTTTTATTTATTTATTGGACAGACAGAGATCACAAGAAGGCAGAGAGGCAGGCAGAGAGAGAGAGGAGGAAGCAGGCTCCCCACCGAGCAGAGAGCCCGATGCGGGGCTCGATCCCAGGACCCTGGGATCACGACCTGAGCGGAAAGCAGAGGCTTTAACCCACTGAGCCACCCAGGCGCCCCAGTGCAGATTCCTTTTGAGGAAGACTCAGTAATGGGAGACTGGCCATGTGTATGGGACGGTAACTCAGGAGTCTGTTTCCTGACACTGGATTGTGCTAATCTCATGCATCCTAAGGCTTCTAGAGAAGAGTAAGGTCTAGCACCTCTCTGTAGCTGTGCTCTGCACTGGCTTCTTGGGACAAAGATGAAAATGCAACTGTGCCTCAAACTACAGACAAAAATCCTCTTCTTTAAGCTGGGTCCCTTGGTTGGGACCCCTGTAGTACCCCTGGCCCCACCACTCCCCCTTCCATTTTCTTCCTCATGCTTTCCTGAGCCTAGCAGCCTGCTGCTTTGCAGGCAAATTTTATTTATTTATTAATTTATTTATTTTTAAAGATTCTATTTATTTTATTTGAGAGAGACAGTGACAGAGATAGCAGAGAGGGAGAGAGCACAAGGGGAAGCAGAGGGAGAAGCAGGCTCCTCCTGAGCAGAGAGCCTGATGTGGGGCTCAAACCTAGGACTCTGAGATCATGACCCAAGCTGAAGGCAGACGCTTAACCCACTGAGCCACCCAGGCACCCCGCAGGCAGGTTTTCATACCAAAGCAGAATCTGATGGGGTGCATACTATTAGGACTTGTTTAAAGGCCAGGGTTTACCCAAACCTTAATTATAACTCTTGGCCTCCTAGTCATAACAGTCCACTTAAGAAGTAACTGCATGGCAATAATTATAATTAAATCCTCTCACTGGGCTTCATTAGAGGCCATAAACATTTGAACAAGTAAAGTTCCTCTTAAGTTTTCTGTGGGTCCTCTCATGGCATTTATTCACAGAAGATGCTTTGTTTTACATCTACTAAAGCATCAAGTGCCTGGCTAGGTCTTAAGGCTTGGTGACCAAGGCCAGTGCTCACCACGATGATGTAGACTGTATGTATAAGAAATCTGTCTGTCTGGGGCACCTGGGTGGCTCAGTGGGTTAAATCCTCTGCCTTCGGCTCAGGTCATGATCCCAGGGTCCTGGGATCGAGCCCCGCATCGGGCTTTCTGCTCGGCAGGAGCCTGTTTTCTCCCCTCTCTCTCTGCCTGTCTCTCTGCCTACTTGTGATCTCTCTCTGATAAATAAATAAAATCTTAAAAAAAAAAAAGAAATCTGTCTGTCCTATACCAGGGTCCTGCCCTCACATTTGCCGGACAAGAGCATCCCACAGGAGAGCAATGTCGGAATATTTAGAAATTTAGAAATACCATACTCACTTCTCATAGACTGCACGAAGTTCTCGGAAAGTGGTTTTCTACAGTGAAGAGGAGAGCTTATAGTTCCTTCCTGAGCTACGGAAAATAGACCCCCAGAGAGAATTGGATGGGGAGAGCAGCAGACCAAAATCAGTCAGGAGATAAGACAGCATAATTATGAGGGACTTGGGGTCTGCATTCAGATTTTCCCAGGTATGTCTCCCCACTTTGTTACTCTTTCACAGAGTAAACCTGGGTAAGCTATTGATCCTGTGCATTCCTGAATTCCTTCACCTGGTTTTGGTGAGGTTTGGTAGCTTTTTCTCTAAGGACTTGGCAATTTTTATGGGTCTGACTTTGGGGGAGATAGCTGGAAGGCAACTTGAAGTAGGACGGCAAATTAATTATAAAAATCCCTTCTAAAGAATTTAGTGAGCCCAGAAATCATTGGACAACTTCATTGGTCAAATTCACTTGGCATCTTGTGAAAGTTCACTTCTTGCCATTTGTTTGTTGTCTTTTAACATTTTTTTAACTTTCTCAAAGGATATCACCGCAACCACGATGAACATTTTAATTTTCCTTTTTATTTTCAAAGATTTATTTATTTGAGAGACCGAGTGCTTGCTTACGAGTGGGGGGAGGGGCAGAAGGAGAGGGAGACAGAATCTTAAGCAGGCTTCCTGTTGAGCACAGAGCCAGACATGGGGCTCGATCTTATGATCCTGAGATCATGACCTGAGCTGAAATCAAGTCAGATGCTTAACCAACTGAGCCACCCAGACATCCCTCAATGGCATTTTTTTTTTAAAATTTATTTATTAGAGAGATTGCAAGTAGGCAGAGAGGCAGGCGAGGGGGGAAGGAAGCAGGCATCTCTCTCTCTCTCTCACACACACACACACACACACACACACACAATTCAACACAATATATTCTATCTCTGTCTCTCTATCTCCACCTGCCTTTGTCTCTATCTCTGTCCTCTTTTCCTTGATGGTATGCTGGGCCTGGGTCTGCCTCTACTTGGCAGGAGCCCTCTGCCCTAAAAATGCTCTGGGAGGTGTCCACACGAAGGAGGCATGCTCAATGGCATTTTTTAAAAGGGAAAAAGGTAACTGCTAACTGCTCTACCACATTATCAAAGCAGTTGCCTTTACTTACCTTGGAGTAAGTCAGTCCCCTCAATAAATGAAGGATTTAGGATCTTAGAAAATGTAGGATTACGGGGCGCCTGGGTGGCTCAGTGGGTTAAGCCTCTGCTTTCAGCTCAGGTCATGATCCCAGGGTCCTGGGATCGAGCCCCACATTGGGCTCTCTGCTCAGCAGGGAGCCTGCTTTCCCCTCTCTCTCTGCCTGCCTCTCTGCCTACTTGTGATCTCTGTCTATTAAATAAATAAAAATCTTTTTTAAAAAAGCCCTATATTAAAAAAAAGAAGAAGAAAAGAAAAGAAAATGTAGGATCTGGAGCCCTCATAGACTGATAGCTTTTTCTGATGGCAAGTCTGCCTTTCTCATCCACATGCTATCAGAGGAGAAACTTGAGAAAACACCCTGGGCAGAGGCTAAGTCCTCTGATGTGGTTTGTCACGTAACAATTTTTCCTTCTCATGGAATGGATAGGATGTGGCCGCAGAATCCTTTCTAAAGACGGGCTCAGGTATGTACAGTGAGTAAGAAGCACTTGTGACATTTCCCAAGCCCGTGCTTCAGGCCCCCTTCTGGAGAGCATGCTTGTTGTCTTTGTGATTCTCCAGAAACTGGGAGAAGCTTGTCCTCTCCTGTCTCAAATTAGATTTAAATAGTTTTGATTGGCTGCCACCACAGACCACCCTCCCTGCCTGGGGAGGCCAGCCTGTGGAACTCAAGAGGCTGAATGCCGTTCGAGCGAGCACTTTGTTGTGTTCTCCCCTCGAGGAGTGAACCACACACACCAGAGCCCCAGGCTGCTTGTACAACTGGTGCATCTCTGCTTCCAGGGCAGGGCATTTGACAGCAAACAGAGAGTAAAGCCTTTCCAGGTGTCATGACAATACCTGCTAAAAAGGGATGAAGGGACTTACTTTCGGGGTGGCATCCCCAATTTTGGCCTGTCCTTAGAACAACTGTGAAAGTATTACTTGTAACCCCAGGCTTTAGAACAATACCTCAGCACTCAATAAAGAAGGTTGGTGTCTAAACCCTCCGGGGAAGCTGTGAAGAAACTATCCTCCCAGTTCTCTCTTCTGTTGTGTTAAGAATTTGCTAACACCAAACCATCAAGGTATATTTTTGGGAGAAGTTTTCCTTCTTGTTCTTGACCTTCCCTAGACGTTTCCTAACTCAGCCTCTTCTCCCAACAATGGTTTTCCACAACGGGTGGGGGGTCATTTCTCTTAAAAGAAGGCTATGTGCCATGCCTGTGGATTTTGACTAGCAGGCCTCCATTCACATCTGGAGAGCAACAATTTGGGAATGTGTGGTGCCTTCCACTCCCAAGTGTTCTGAGTGTTCAATCCCTAGGTGAGGCAACGTGAGCATGAGGTCAAAAAGAAGGCACAGTCCCTGCCCTTATGGGGTGTATAATCTCATGGAGGTACAATGGGGAATACTCAACCAGATTTTGGAAATCACACAACCACAAGGGCTAGTCTTTAGAGAATGCTTGCTAGGGCCACCCATTCCCATGCACTCTGTTATCTCATACAATCCTCACAACACACCAAAAGGCTAAATTCTATTATTATCATTGCCATTCCCACTTTACAGATGAGAAAGTCAAGGGAAAAATGTATTAAAGTAAGGGGCCAAGGCCACAGAGGCAGCAAGGAGGCTGAGCAGAGATTCAAACCTAAAAATCCTGATCTTGGGGGCACCTGGCTGGCTCAGTCAGAAGAGCATGTGACTCTTGATCTCTGGGTTTTGAGTTCAGGACCCCATGTTGGGTGTAGAGATTAGTTATATAAATTAATAAAAATAAAATAAAATTAAAATAAAAATCCTGACTTGAGAGCTGGCACTCTTAGAGGTCCCTTCAGCATGCGAAGCAGTGTGTGTATTTTGGAGGTTGGACCAAGTGGCGCTGGTGGTAAAGGCAGGAGAGTTCTTGGGGTGCAGGAGTCAGTGAGCCCTGGAACCCTCAGACAAGCCCTCATTGGCTCCCTGTACCTCATTTGCCAGGCTGAGCCAGGAAGGGTTTTTGTGTGGTTTCTGGGATCTCTGTAAAGATGTCTGAGAAGAGATTTCCCAGCCATGGAGGTTTTATGGCATACTTTTCTGACTTTCATGAGACGCAAGGCAGCAGGATGCCAGGCTGGGTTTCGGCTCTGACAGGAGAGGACTGACCACACTGGGACAGTCACACATGAGGCTCAGATGGCCACTGGCCAAAACAATGATGTCACCACACCCAGTGTCACTTTACCCCATCACAGGCCAGATAAAATGGCTGTCCCTTTGGTTTTTTTTTTAAGCGCTGTGGTGAGGCAACTTGGGTTCATACTGACTATTGTGACTCTTGAACAATCTGAAGGCCCCTCCCCTTGGCTTTATAACCTTAGTATGGGGGAGCTGGAAAGGACCATGAAGATAATCTCCTTTTATCGCCTGAGCCTCAGAGAGGGGAAATGGTGTGCCAGGAGGTGGGACAGTTAGTTCAGGCCCACCACTGGGAGAGGGGATCACGTCTTGGTAGCTGGTTCAAGTGGTCAGTTTACTTGTTTTCCACATGGTGTCTCACTCTTTTCAATAGAGTGTGATTTCCATGTGCCTGTCTCTGTCCTCATGGAGCTTACCTTCTAGCGGGGGAATGGGTAAAGCAACAAAAACACACGAAACAAAAAGCAAGAAAGCAGACAAAGTATGTACTAGAGAGGAACCAGAGTAACTGTGGGGGCCTGATTTAGATAGGTTGCTTTCGATTCCACATTTTCCTCCCTGGCTAGGATGACCTTGGGCACGAACTTCACCCCAAACCAACATGTTGCCCATCCCTTGCACCCGGAATTGTGCCTTTGGGATAGGTCCATCTCACCTGTAGCACATGGAAGAGATGGGGCTGAGGATACATCAGGGGAAGCGTGTTTTTTCCATATATGGGAGGGATGCCACAGTCTCAGACACATGGCTGTCTGGCTCCAAGCCCAAGGGTGCAGGTGTTTTTGTCCTTCTAACACAAGCCCCAGACGCTCAAGCACGAACGTGTGGGCACGCCCTCAGCAAGGAAGGGCATCGATGAAGTTCAAAATCCCATGGCTGGCAGGGCGTGAGCCCGCAAGGCAAAGTGCCGAGATCAGCAGAATGTGGCAGTGACACCTGTATCCTCTTTATGTGGCGTTTGTAGAGACCCCGTAGCCTGCACTCACTGGCTCACTCATAGATCCTCCTTCCTACATTCACTTATATTCTTATTTCTTTGTTTAATTTCTCATTTTTAGAAGAATTCCCTCAGTCATACACTCATTTAGGTCTTCTTTCCTCCAGCCCCTCAAGCACTTAATCATTCATTAATTCATACATTTACTTATTCGGTCTCTTGCTTACGTTTATTGACTCATACTCACTGGCACACACACATTTGCTGGGTTTCACTCGCTTCCTCTCTCACACATTTTACAAACGTTTACCAAACACATCGCATGTCAAGTTCAACTGGACTTAACCCGGGGGGGTTAGAGGGAAGCAGGTACCTTGTCCTTATGGAGTAATTGGCCATAAGGCAGCTTTTAGGTAAATTCAGAACAAGGCGTGAAGTGACAGATGTGCACCTGGAGGTAGAGATCAGTCACTGTAGGGGTTCAGGTGGTGCCCCCTCAGGGACACTTCCTCCCTGCAGTACCAGAGATGACCAGATACACATGGTCTCACAAAGGCATTAAGGACCTCAGAAGTTGCTAGACCAGTGGGTATTTGCCTTTTAGTGGAGGAGAGTGGGAGCAGTCCTTTAGCCCAGGGGTCAGTAAACATTCTCTGGTGAAGGGTCAGATAGTAAATACTTAAGGCTTTGTGAGTCTCTGTCACAGCTGCTCAGTGCTGCCACAAAGTATAAAGAGCATAGCTCTGTGCCAACAACACTTCAGTTTGGGACACTGAAAATGGAATTTCATAGAATTTTTACATGTCACGGGGCATAATTCTTCTGTTGATTCCCCCCATTTAAAACTATAAATACTGGGGCATCTGGCTGGCTCGGTTGGTGGAGCGTTTGACTCTTATCTTGGGTTTGCGGGTTTGAGCCCCATGTTGGATGTAGAGATTACTTAAAAAATAAAATCTTAACAAAAAAATAAAACTGTACATAGCATTCTTAGATTATGGGCTGTACAAAACCAGGCTATGGGCTGCATTTGAACTGCGGGCTGTAGCTGGCCGATCTGATGAGTGAACAATGGCTGAGTGCCACGTGGTACAAAAGGTTTGGGGTGGATGGTCCTTCTCCCCATGGCTGCTTTCTTTCCTTATGTGGAGCGATGAGAGCCCAGGAGGCACGTCATCGCAGGTAGAAGGAATGTGACTTTGAAAATTGGGACACCTGGGTGGCTCAGTTGGTTAAGCGGCTGCCTTCGGCTCAGGTCATGATCCCAGCGTCCTGGGATCGAGTCCCACATCGGGCTCCTTGCTTGGCGGGGAACCTGCTTCTCCCTCTGCCTCTGCCTGCCTGTGCGTGCTCTCTCTCGCGCGCGCTCTCTCTCTCTCTGACAAATAAACAAAAAATAAAAAAAAAAAAAAAAAGAAAAGAAAGGACAGGCATTCTCTGACCTTGTTAATGTCCCACGCACTTGAAACAGATGCAGGAGAAGTACTGAAACAATGAGCTCTCTCCCTGACCCAGTATGTGCTAGTTTACACGTTTAGGGTTTGCCTCCCAGTGCTTGCCTCGGACTTGGCACATAAGAGGGACTCAGTAAATCTTTGATGAGTGAATGCCTGGCAATGTGGCAGACACGCCGTGCTTGTGAACAGGACCACAGAAGGCAGTGAGCCTTCTGTAATCGGTGCCAGCTCAGGTCAAGACAGAAGTCGCGGGGAAGGGCCTGAGAGCTCAGTTAGGGAGCCTAGCTGGTGGGAATGATTTGTTCAAGTTTCTGACACTGCACCCTGTGTCCCTGTGTCCTCAGGGCTGCCCCAGACTCAGCCATGAAAAAGCACATCTTCCCTAGCCAAGGTGTCTGGAAACAGACAAACTGGTGTTTGCAATATTCTTTGCATATGTAAGCAGGTTTCATTATGCATCTAGTTGTGCAATTTTCCACCAGGGCTTGATTGTTGGAGTAGGAAGAGAGGATGAAGGATGGATATTGTATCTCCCAATGTTTGTGCTTTGAAATAGAATTTTTTTTTTCTCTAAAAGAAAATGGCCTATTACCTGCTAAGTCCCCCTCCCCCTTTTCTTTCAAGAACACTGTTCCTCATCAAAAATAAAATTCATGAAGCATTAACAAAGGCTTTCAATAGGGGCCCATACCTTGCTTTTCCATGGGAATCATCCAAAAAACGCCCCTTCTATAGAAATCTTCACCTATGAAGACTTGTTTTTGTTTTTCAGCTCATGCCTTGAGAAAGGATATAGCACAGTTGCTTATTTGCTGAATAAAACCAGATGTACCCCTAGCCTAGCGTAGTCCCCAGATAATGCCAGAGAGGAAGATAGAGAATCAGTGACTCTTGGATTATGGGCTTGTACATGGATGGAAAACTCATGGCACATTTCCTATTCCTGGGTCCATAGCAGATACTGCTAATCAGTCCCATCCTTCTTCCCAGCTGAGTCTGATTTCTGCCCCAGAATCACTTCTAAACTAAGTCAGCATGTGAGAAGCCCCACTCTAGCTGCCTGGGTGGGCAAAGAGCATGGGTTTGGAGGAGAGTCATACCCAGGTTCTGACCCAACCCTGAAATGTGACTGCTGAGTAACTTCGAATTAGTTCCTTAGCCTCTCTGAGTCTCAGTTCTTCCATCTAAAATGGAAATAATAACATCTTTTCACAATACCCAGAGGCCAAGATGTATGTTACGACCCTGGCACCACGTCTGGCACCTGCTCACCACGCCGTAAAATTAACTTCTCCCCCTTTCAGTTGAGCAGCCTGGCAAGGGGACCTGTTCCAACAGTCTACTCAATACAAAGATCCCTTCCATTGCTCCAGCCAGGGACACCTTGATCTCTGCACATTCCAGCGACGACACTGTCATGTCTACCCATCCCACATTTGGCAAGTTCTAGATTTCTCCAAAGCTCTTATATTCTTGGCATGTGTTTGGAAAGAGGGGTCTGCCGTGGTGACCCAGAGAGGCCATTTGCCTCACATGTCTGATGTTAGCTGTCATTCACTGTGCACTGACTCTATGCCAGGTCCCAGGCTGTGTCCTTTACTGCACCTCCTGCCAACTAGGGATGATCTCAACCCTGGGGAACATTTGACAATGTCTGGAGATGTTCTTATGGCCACAGCTGAGTGGTGGGCGCTGCTGGCACCCCGAGGGTAGAGAGCAGGCACGCTGCTCCACACCTGACAATGCACAGGTGCCCCCACAGCAAGGAATTACCTGGTCCCAAATGCCCACCGTGCTGAGGCCGAGAACTCCCGTCTGTGACTACCTCACTCAGCGCTCTAACAGTTCTATGTGAAAGGAGCTAATAGTTTCACCACTTTAAGATGAAGAAACTTGAGGCGTTGCAATGTTGAGCCACATGGCCAACGTCATTGTGCCCTGAAGGGATATCGGTGCCCCACGTTGCTCTCCGCTGTCCTCCTCATGTCCAACTGCTGCCCTGCACACCTCACTTTCTCTTGTGCTTCTACTGTATTTTGCTGGTTATATGAGGGGGTGAGAGCTCGAGGGAGCACGCCTGCACATGTGTTGGCCCCTGCCTCTGGCGTCCAGAGCTAAAAGAGTCTGTGCTTGGACGTCCGAGGTGCAAGCCTGGCTGCTCCCTCTTTCACCTGGGTAGGGCTGGGCCTCCCATGGGCCTCTCCTACCAGGATTATGGGCGAAGTGATGATGTCAAGTTTAAGTTCTCGCTGGAGAAATGCTGAATCAAAGAAGCAAGCAGAGTAGCAGGGTTAATTAGAGAACCTGCTGTGGTCACCAGAAACCAGAGAGGCTTCTCCCCAGAGGACCTCAGGGAGCTTGGGCCGGGCAGGGAGCCGAGGAGTTACAGGTGTGGCCACACGCCAGGAGTGCTGGCATTTGCTGCGCTGACTTCTGGAGAAGGAACTGGGCTGCGAGTATCCAGAGAAGTGCTTGTGGGGCTTCACTTCACCTGTTTGGTTTTTAGTGAGCTCCATGCCCACTACGGGGCTTGAACTCATGACTCCGAGATCAAGAGTCACACCCTCTACTGGCTGAGCCAGCCATGCTCCCCGCTTCACCTGCTATTTTAACCCGGCTGCCTCTGTCAACCTTCAGTCTCCCCCCATGATCACTTTGTCAGATGGCTTTCTCTGACCTCGCAGAGGAGGTGGGCCCTCCCTCACAAACCCCCTTCATTTCCCATCCTGAACTCACAGCGCTTCACACATCGCAGTCTTGTAATCAAGTATGTATCTACTAGGTTCCCCGCTTGTCTTCCGTGCTAGCTTGCAGGTTCATAAGAACAGGGACCATGTCTGTCTTGTTCACCATGTCGCGTGTGCTTGTGCATGGGAGACACCCAGAAATTCCTTGTTGGCCGCTTCACTGATGGGCTGTGAGCAGCTTGGGCAACAACCCAGGTGAGGACGGGTCTCACAGAAGAAGCTGAAAGGTATGTGCAGAAGACAGCAGAGAGATGGCCCTGCCTCAGTCTCCACTCTGATCTCTTTTGTCCAGAGCCTTTCTTCCTGGTGTCATTTTTGCTTTCCCTCCCGTGGGTTCCCTTTGGGATAACAGGGTCAGAACAGAGTATGTCCCAGGGGCCCCCTAGATATAAGCCAAAAGTCACTCCCTTCCCTTCTTCTGAAATTGTCACTGCTTATCAAGGGAGCAAAGGGCCTTCTGGAAGCCTCTGGGCTGCGAGGCAGGCTCCGACAGATCATCCTCTGAAGTACGTGGCTTGTGAATGCCATTCTCAGTGAGGTCTGGGGATGGGGGATGGTTACAGCTTCCTGACTTGACCCAGCATTAATAACAGAGTGAACGTTTATTGAGCTATTTACCACTGCCAAACCCTGGCCAGTATCTCATTTACATGTACTGCCTTGTCTTCTCCTCATGGCAGTCTTGCGAGGTTAGAAAAAAATTACCATGAGTTCCATTTCACAAATGGAACAACTGAGGCCCAGAGAGATTATGTAATTTGCCCGATGTTATACTGCTCAGTAAGAGGCAGAGTGAGAGTTTCATCCCGGATCTGGAGGTCCCCAAAGCCCGCATTTCCTCACCACAGTGCCTGTGCCGAGAAATGTTGCTAGAAAGCTCTGCCTCTGAGAAGTCTACCTGACACCTGCTGGGGCTGAGAAAACTTTTGCAATGGGTAGAAAGGACGTGGGTCTCTTGTATGACGGCGGGCTTGAGAACGGGGCGGGATCACAATGATGACCGTCATGAACTAAATACAGGAACAGGTTTTCATGGTGTTACCTAGCTTCCAAATGCACTCTCAACGAATTAAGCAACATAATACTCTGCCGGATGAGTTTTATTATTCCATCACGAAAACAAGGAAGCTGGGGTCTGGGGAGAGGCAAAAATGCTTTACCCAAGGCCACGTAGCTGCTGGGTGGGAGCACTTAGATCAGATTCTCTGTGGCCTAACTGGTCTGTGATGGTTCATGCAGCAATGATGGCACCTGTCTTATGCTAATAATGGCTATGGCCACCTGGGACTGTAGGACCCAAGCATGAGACATTAAATGATAAATCATAAGGACTCCTAATTCTGTCATAAATTGCAATTATTTCACTTAATTTTTTTTTTGGAAGACCTTGAATCTGTCATAGAAGCATACTTTTCTGCCAGTTCTCTTATGTCTAAAATGAGACAAGATCACTCCCATATCTGCTAGTAGTTGTGAAAAATATACCTTAGGAAATTCAGCTCAAGAGGGCCATCTACATTTTCGAATATGTCTGGCTCATTGCCTGCTTTAAGTCAGGGGTTCTCCTCAGTCACACAAATGATGATGTATTCTCAAAGCTCTGCTTGGAGCAAAGAGGGTAGTAGCAATGGCTATAGGGAGCAACAATGACTCTGCTTG
This sequence comes from Mellivora capensis, assembly GCA_004024625.1. Lineage (NCBI taxonomy): Eukaryota > Metazoa > Chordata > Mammalia > Carnivora > Mustelidae > Mellivora > Mellivora capensis. The sequence goes on along the minus strand of PISX010006507.1, from coordinate 17,144 downwards.
GAAGGACCTATGCATTTTTCAGATGAGGACACCAAGGCTCAATGGGGTAAGGTACTCAGTTCAATGTCACTTAGGTATTAGATGGCAAAGCTATGGCATGAAGCTTTGGCTGAGTCAAAGCCTTCTTGTTTATACTAAGCTGCCTTCCTTTATAGGGAAGAATAGAAACCAAACCAAAACCCAACAGCAATAGGTTCCATAGGCTCCTTCAGCATTTTCAGTATTCATTTTCTCACAGTCTATGTGTTGGGAGAGACATCTCCTTGGACCTCATGAAATCCTTCATGTTCTGATTTATGTTCTGTTCCTCTTCTGGACCCAGGATTATAAACCCAAGTTCAGGAAAATAAAATCAACACTCATTCCCATATTAACTGTTTCTTTTCCAGGCTGAACAGACCTAGGTCTCTTCTCTTGGTCTTAGCCCTGGGGTGGGAGGCAGACCTCAGGAGGGGCAGAAGGGTGAGACTGCAGCTGAAGAGACCAGGCTGCTGAGGCTGGCCTGAAAGCAGTGATAAGGATGTAAACAAGAAGACTGGCACAGACAGGCAGGGGGAGATTAGCCCAGCTGGCAGTGGCCAGTGGAAAAAGGGTAGTAGCAGTTCGGTGATGATAACATGCCAAGAGAGAAGGTGGTGAGAAATGAGTCCTGTCTTTGAGCTACGGAAACTCCCAGGAACAAACAAGGAAGAGAGAGAGAGAAATAGAGACAGAAGGGATATAGTGGTTGAGGCATGAACTTTGGGTTGCTCAATATGTGCTGAGCACCTGTGATGTATAGGTTTGGAAATCTGTGAAAAATGTAGGTACTCACAGTATAGCATCTTACACACATTCAGCCCTTAGAAGTAGTCAGTCTTGTAGAAGAATTGCAGCTTAAAACAATTTAGGAAGAATGAAAGATTTGGAATGTCACTATTTGCAACCCCAAATGAATGTTCATGAATGGCACCTCAAATCATTAGGTGAAAGGTTGATGGGAATCAATGCAAAATGAGAGACATTCTTATTACATGTAAAAGAATGAATTTGGACCCCTACCTCACAGCATATACAAAAATTAACTCCAAATGCATCATATCTAAATGTAAGCCTAGAAAACTCTTAGATGAAAATGCAGGGTCAATCCTAGGGAACCCGGGTTAGGCAATGGATTCTTAGCAATGACACCAAAAGTACAAGCAACAAAGGAAAAGAACAGATGAACTGGACACCATCGTTAATTAAAACTTTTGCGCTTTAAAGGATGCCACCGGGAACACGGAAAGGCAGCCAATGAATAGGAAAAAATTTTGCAAGTCTTATATCTGATAAGAGACATGCACCTGGCATATATGTACTTAAGTACAGAATTCCTAAACTCAGTAATAAGATAAATGACCCAATTAAAAGATATAGCAAAGAATATGAATAGACAGTTCTCTGAAGAATACACACACCCAATAAACATACAAACAGATGCTTGGCCATCAAGGAAATGCAAATCAAAACCACAAGGGATACCACCTCACACCTATTAAGATGGCTATAATAAAAAAGACATTAACAAAACAAGTGCTGGTGAAGACATGGAGAAATTGGAACCCTCATAAACCGCTGGTGAGAATATAAAATGGTGCAATCATTTGGGAAAATAGTTGGCAGTTCCTCAAACAGTTAGACATAAAGTTACCATATGATCTAGTAATTCCACTCCTAGTTATGTATCGTATGAAACCACATGCCCACACACAAACCTGTACACAAATGTCCACAGCAGGATTATCTATAATACTAAAAAGTGGGAAAAAAAAAAACCAACCAGATGTCCATCAACTGATGAATGGCTGAACAAAATCTGGTGTATCCACACAATATCCTACACAATGGAGTGTTGTCAACCATAAAAAGGAATGAAGTATTGACACCTGCTACAACACAGGAGCTTTGAAACAATGCCAAGTGAAAGACCAAATACTGTGTGATTCTGCTGATATAAAATAAGCAGAATAGGCAAATCTGTAGAGACAGAAAGTGCGTAAGTGTTGTCTACGGCTGAGCTGGGGGGTGGAGGGAAATGGGGGACTAAGGGGTGAGAGCTAAGAGGTGGGGTTTCTTTTTGGAACAATGAAAATATTTTAAATTATGGTAACAGATGCACAACTCTATGAATATATTATTAAAAGCCAGTGAATTGTGCACTTAAACAAAACAAGACAAAACCCCAAAAAGAGAAGCACTTAGCACAATCTATGAGGTATTCTTGCCAAAGTTAAGCCTGAAGCTGGTTAAGCCTCTAGACCTAAATACCAGTTTACAGAAAGCACAGGGGAGGGAGGAATGTGTTGAACACTGTGGCAAAGATGCCACTGGCAATACCCAGAGTGCAAAATCCCAATAAGACAAACTACGTGGCTTCTTTAACATATGCATGGCTAAGGACAAAACAAGGAGAGAGAGGGAACTTGTGGAATAAAAGAAATTTAAGAGATGTATCAATCCTATGCAAAGTGTTTACCTCATTTTGATGCCATTTAAACAAATCAACTTAAAAATACTTGTAAGGCAAAAAAAAAAAAAACAACTTGTAAGGCAAATATGGACATTTGAACAGTGGCTGAATTTTTAATGTTTTTAAGAGATCACTGCCCACACACGTGATTTAACAAGCATTGGGTCTTATACAAGACAGATGAACTCTACCTCTGAAACTAATAATACACTATATGTTAATTAATTGAATTTAAATTTAAAAACGGAAACATTGCCCATTTTCTAATGTGTGATAACAGCATCCTGGTGATGTTAAATTCTTAGACAAAAATACTAAAATTTGTAAAGGGATAGTGAGATATGTGGTGGATGAAATGATAGGACACCTGAGCTTTGCTTCAAAATAACTCATTGTGAGTGGGGCTAAAACTGAAATCAGACTGGCCCGTGAGTGGATAATCGCTGAGACTTGGTGTTGTGTACACGAGGCTTCATTATATTCTTCTTTCTACTTTGACATATGTTTATAATTTCCATTATAACATGTACAGCATAGTGATTGAATAGAAATCAAGCAACTGACATCTAAGAAATTCCAGTACCTGTTTTACCTCTTCTGATTTTCCCAACAATCTTCTGAGGTAGAGGTACTCATATACCTAATGAAACCCTAAGCTCAGAGTGGCTACTGACTCACCCGAAGTCTCACCACTGAGATAAGGAAGGGGTGTGTGGGTCCAAGGCCAGAGGGCTTTCTCCTGTACGAAACACCTTCTCTAGGTGGCTTGTGATAGTTCTCGACTCAGGGGGATCTGGCGTTGCAGAGGGAGGCAGAGGCACTGCGGTCCTACCCTGTTCCCTTTCTTGCTGTCAGGTGTCCATCAGGGAACTCCTGCTCAGGCCTGACTGATAATTTATGAGAACAGTTTAAGGGGCTGTGTCCAGCCGGGGGTACATGCTTGAAAATTTAGCAAACACAGTTCAAGCACCTGTCAGGGTCCACAGAAGGCACTTTGGGGCAGATGAAGGTGACATGGAACAAAACGGTCTGAGCAGACAGCTATCTACTGAATGGAGCCTTCCCACTTTCCTAGCCACAACTCTTTGGGACCAACCACCCCAGTCAGTTCAAGAGTGCTCTGATGGGCGGGGGGGGGGGGGGGGGGGGGGGGGGGGGGGGGGGGGGTAGGGAGAGGGGGGTTGGGTTATGGACATTGGGGAGGGTATGTGCTATGGTGAGTGCTGTGAGTGCTGTGAAGTGTGTAAGCCTGACGATTCACAGACCTGTACCCCTGGGGCAAATAATACATTATATGTTAATAAAAAAATTTAATAAAATCCGGGGTGAAATTAAAAAAAGTGCTCTGATATCTTCATTTATGAGGAGGGATTTGCTGTGTGAAAATTGGAAAGATGGAAAATTTATACTGGAAGATATTAACATAAGACTAGAAGCATAGGATAGATCTATTTCTGTAAATTACTTTAGAATGAGGGTTAGCTAGAATCTTAAGCATAAATTAGCACTGAGACTCTAAAGGAAAGAAATTACCCTTCTTTTTCCTTGAAGATTTTATTTATTTGAGAGAGAGAGAGCGAGAGAAAAAGCAAGAGCAGGGGGGGAGAGGGAGAAGCAGACTCCCTGCTGAGCAGGGAGCCTCACATGGGGCTTGGTCCCAGAACCCTGAGATCACAGCCTTGAGCCGAAGGTAGAGGCTCAACCAACTGAGCCACCCCAGGTGCCCCAGGAAAAAAAATTATCTTAATACTAAGTAAAAATCATCTCTCACGGCAGTCCTGAGTACCAAAAAGTCAGTCTGAGAAACTCCCATGAAAGAGAAAAAGGGAAAGGATCTGGACTTAGAGCTCAAGCTCTTAAAAGTTACTTTATTCAGATATAGGATCCAAATATAGGATTGAAAGGAAAGTCAGCCTTACAGACTTCAGAATTCCCCAAGGTCCATGACAGCTCATCTTCCCAGGAGCCCAGGAAGGATGCTTGGACTTGTCATCGTCATCCTAGGATGGGATGGAGGCAGCATGGGGGAGGGAATCACATTCCTACCCTGACTTCAGGGCCCTGCCGTTTTCATCTCTGTCTTATTTCTTCTGTTTTCTGGGTAATCAGAAGAAGGGACAGGGACTGGTAATTACTTTAAAAAGTCAGAGGTCTCTGACTTTGTTTTTAATTCTTGCAGCTAACTGTGTTACTAGAAACCTTTACTGGGGTTTTGGAAAGTCAACAGTAGCATAAATGAACAAAACACCATCCCCGCCCTTAAGAAGTATGCATTCTTGGTGAGCATGGTGATAAGATATATGTGTGGTATTGACAGTGCCAAGAAGAAAGTTATAACTCGAGTATAAACAATATGCTGTGAACACAGGGGAGATATTAATTCTGCCAGGAGAACTGGCAAGAAGTTCCTTGAAGGAAATGGTAATGCGTATGGGCCTTTGGGATGTGGATATGACTGTGACAGGTGAATGCACCAAAAATAAATTCCTAGAGAAACAGCCTTTAATTTAATCAACAAACATTTGTTCTTTGCCTGTAAAAATGCAGGCAGTATGCCGAGTACAAGGACAAAAAGCAGAGAGGTGGTCTGGTGTAGACATACTGTGCTTGAAAGTGTCAAGTAAATCACTACAACTTTTGTGTGTGTGCATGCCGGTCTGTGTGTATGCGCACGCACATGCATACATTTGCATCTGGGTGTGTGTGTGTACGCCGTGGGTCTGGGGGTCTGGGAGTGCTGGAAGGGGGATCATAGCCAGATCACGGAGGGTCTAGAATGCCTTAACTTATTTAGGGGAGAGAACACAGGTCTGCCCTCAAATCCTGGGTCTGTTTCTCACTTTGAGACTTGGGGTAAGTTACTTCATCTTTTTGTCCCCCACATTTTCCTAGTTGGTAAAATGGGCATACCAGTGCCTACTCTAAACAGCTGTGGGCCAAGTCAGCATGTCTGCAAATCATCATTATGGTTTCTGGCATTTAGTGGCCCCTCAATAAGCGGCAGGTATTAATTACTTCTTCTGTGGTCTGTAGGGAATGACGGGCAGTCTGGGTAAGAAAAGTGGCTGAAATGGGATTTGGGTTTTCAAGAAGTTGTGACAGAGGCTGTGACTGGAAGAATGGGTGGGGGTGAAGGGGTGGGTGGGGTGAGGTGTGGTGACTGAGCCTGACGTCTGGGACACCAGGGTGGAGGCTGAAGCGATGGTCGAGGTAAGAGCTGAGGACCCAGACGAAGGCACTGGGATGGAACGGACAGAAGTTATGCAACTACTCAGGTGGCAAAATGAGCTTGCTGACTGACTGGATGTAAGAGGTGAGGGAAGGAGAAAACTCTGGAATGATGGCAGGCTTTCTAGTTGTCCAGCAGCTCCACTAACCTGGATGTGTGGTACAGGAAGAGTGGCAGGCTGAAGGAGGCGGGGTGGGGGACAGGTAGTGGGGTGTCGGGGAGGGGAGGAAGTGGAGGGGAGGAAAGAAGAATGCCTCATTGTTCTGTGAGTGCGGGAGAAACTGGGCAAGCAGTCTCCACATCGTGAACAAGTGAATTTCAGAATCTCTAGGGTGGGCCTGGCAATTGTGGCTTCCACTGCTGAAGGATTTCTTCCTAACTGGCATCTGGTGTAGTTGACTTTCTCTTTCTAAGGCATCCCTTCTCATTGCAGACTTAGAGATCATCTTCAGAACTCTCCCAAAGGCCAACTCCATGGGTTCCAATCCTCCCGCTTCACCTCCTCCATCACAGTTTCCCAGAGAACCCACCTAGCCTCTTCAGGTCTAATCCTAATCCTGAATTGTTTTAAAGTACAGCTGTATTTAGTGCAAAGTTCATCTGTGAGGTCATTTCCTGACCTTCTAGCCAAATGTGTCAGGCGGTTTCCCACAGGTGAGAAGACACAACAACAACAACAGGAAAACAGAATTCCTTGTGCTGGCCTCTGTTTTCATACACTTCTGTGAACATAAAACCGGTAGCACTTACCACATATGGAAGATAACCCATCAGACAATATGATAAAAATGTTCAGTGTTATTCAGTTCAGAGATGGGCAACAGCTTTGCCTCAAGCCCTGGTCCTCAGGCCTTGCTCTTTCCTTCTTCCAGAGGCAGATTATTAGCAAATGTCAGCACCAAACTGGGACCTTCCTAATATCATCCAGGGGTTTGGGGGAAATTGGAAAGGGAATAGCTTTCTCGGTCTGTAGATCTGTGTTATTAAACTCTGCGTCTCTGAACTGCTAAAGCCAATGTGGGTGCCAGGAGGCTCTTGAACCATGTCAGGAAGCCCTAACCTCACTACAGTCAGTCATTCATTTTTTTGTGTCCCCACTAGACTGGGAGTTCCTGGACAGCAAGAGCTTACTCGTGGTCCTATAGCAGCATATGCAATGGTTGCACACAGCTGATAGTTCATAAAGGAACAAAGTGATAGTAAATGAAAACACTTAGGTGTGAAAGACTCAAGGCAAATTCTTTACTGGAGAATGGGGCGGGTGGGGAAGACAATGCTGGAGGGCCTGGGAGTCTAAGGGAAGTCTGGTGAAGGGTCTGGGAGGAGGGAGGCTACAGACATCCAAGCTGAACTACACTAACATCCAAATAGCATTGCCTGATGACATCTCTGTCGATGGCATAGTGTAGTGACAAGAGTGTATGTTTGAGAATCAGACAATTCTAGGGTTAATTCAGACTCTCACTGTTTACTAATTACATGGACTGTGACCATACCATTTTTGGGGGGGGGGGCTTAATTACCTTGCTGTAAAGTGTTGATAGTATCTCCCCTACAAAGGCTCTTATCACCTTTTAGGATAGAGAGCAGGACTTAGGAGACCAGCAGCAAATAAAAGACTTTGTTGTCAGAGGATATCAGCCTATCTATTTCTCCATCCATCAATCATGTTAGTCTCAGTAAGTGGTCAGGAATATTGCTGCTGTTCTTGTTGTTCTGGTAGTAGAATCCCCAGTACTCACTATGGTTACTAGCAAAATGTAAGCACCCAACAGATGTTTATTGGTTGAAAGAGTTACACTGACCTGTCTGAGCTTTCTAAAAGAAACCATTCCTCTTCCAGTCTTCCCTGTCTGAGTATCTGTCACTGGCATCTGCCCAGATTTTTAAGTCAAATGTCTTGATTCCTTGATCTGGAGTGCCTACTAGGGACTAGGCACTGTGCAGGGTGGTGGGATGGGGAAGGTAAGGGGGGGAAGCTTGAAAGGATTTAGAGAAAAAAGCAAAAGAACTTGTCATTTGCTCAATTTTTTACCCTTCTTTAGATGTAGCTTGTTAAGTGAAGCCTTTTAAGAGTGTTTTTGACAACACCCGGGCAAACATGTAGAAATACTTACAATCCGCAGCCATCTGAATTGAGAAAGGCTATCAATACTGTGCATAGATTCCCTGGGACTAGCATATGCAAATGCCCTACTTTGGAAGTCTCACCATTGTGAAAACTAGAAAAAATACTATTTATTTTATCTTTTTTATTAAAACTTTTTTTTTGTGGGGGGGGATACTATTTATTTTCAGTCCTACTAGGATTCTCCACTCTGGTCCAACCTCTCTGTAGATGAGGCAAATGATTGGAAAGAAGAATTATAAAGGCACATGAAAAGTGACTCTTGGCTCCATCTTTTGGGAAACCAACTTAGAGCTAAGTGAGCTTGCTTGTATCTACTGAGTGTGGGCTGTACTTCCTATATCCAGTTCTCTCTATAAAAAATGGTTTCAGAAAAATTCAGTTAGTCCTTGGTTTAATTATAAGTCACTGGGCCCCTCATTTTAGTGTGGGTGTGTGTGTGTGTGTGCATGCGTGCACGTGTGTGTATCTGTGGTGGAGGGAGAACTTTGGGCACAAAGCATCTATGTACTTGTGAAAAAGCATCTGGAATGTGTGTATAGGAAGGGAACTTTTTGGTTCTTTACATCAGGAGAGAGCACGTGGAGGGGAAGATGTATGTGTGTGTGTGTGTGTGAGTGAGTGTATGTTGTGCAGCTGGTGGGCTGAAGCACATGAGCAGTCAGCCTCTCCGAGACCCAGACAGGGGTGTACGACAGAAAATGTCACAGGCGGAGATTGTTTTTGTTTCAGACCAGCACACGGGTCTTTGAGAAGCCCTTGACTTTCTCCTCCTCCTTGTCTTGTTAAAAAGGGATTAGAGTCCAATTAAGTCCTTTAATCCCAAGGTAGAGAGTCATGTTTTAAAACAAGACTTACAGCTTCAAAAAAACACATCAGTGCAAGTTGAAGTTTGTCCTTTCAAGTTGCCACCTGCATCGTTCCAAAGAGTGTTTTCAGCACAATCCCCAACATGTAGTTGTTCTTAATTACCTTGCCTCCTACCTCCAGTCCTTCATCTTTCCAAGTACCCTTCAACCTAAATAGCCACATGCTGTTAGAAGTACTTCTGCTTCTGGGTTGCCACACTCTCCGCTCCCTTTAGCTGGCAATTCAGTGTTTGGGCTTAATAATAACAGTAGGAAGAGCTAGTGCTCATCGGGTGTTTCGTAACGTGCCAGGCATTGTGCTAAGCACTTTGCACGTATTATCTTGTTTTCACTTTGCACTGGGCCCTGCAGATTATGTAGCCAGTCCTGAAAACACCTAGGAACCCACAGTTTCCCTTTCTCTTTTCCTTCCTTTCCACATGATACCATAGGACAGAAAAGTCAACCTCTAACCGCGATGCCAAAACCCTCTCGGGGAAACGGGTGCCATTTTTTGGAGGGAAGTTCTTTACGGGACAGGAACCATGTTGTGGCTTTTGGCATGGGAAAGCAAAGTATCTGTGAGGATCTGGCAAGTTGTTTGACTCTTCTTGGCCTGAGTTTTCTCACCTGTAAATTGGGGATAACAGTAATGACACCTAACTCAAGAGGCTGTTTCAAGGACAACAGGAGATCATGCGTCTGCAGCTCTGACACGTAATCACATGGCAGTAGTTACTATTAATGCATTATGGATGCTCAGCAGGTACTAAGTATCCAGTATTGCTTGTGACACGGTGTGCATGACCCGCCTAATACCAATATGCCCTGATCCCAATGGTGTGTTTCCTACCTGCCCCACAGAGCTGGGAGGAAGGTCTGCTTTCTCCATGTGCTGGGTGATCACAGAGGGGTTGCTGGAGCTGATGAGCACTGGGGTGCTGATCTCCACCATATGGCGCCCCGAGGGAGAATGAACCATCCTGTTGAGAGTGTTCAAGGCTGTTGTGATGGAGAACTGCCCAGGCCCCTTCCTCCTGGACCCAGGGCCCCTTCGCAGGGTGGGTGTGTTGGTTGCTTTGCCTCGGGAGGATGAGGGCACCAGGGACAGGCTCTTTGTACGGACTGACTGCCGGCCTTTATTCTTCTCTAGGAGGTGTCTTGCAGTGAGGTTGGGCTGGAAACACAGAAAGTCCATGACAAGTTAGCTTCCTGATCTAGTGTGAGCAGCTAAGTGCTACCCAGGTTAGTCTGACACGAGTTCAGATGCCACAGTCATCTTTGGTCAACTTCCATCTTTTAGCGATACGTCCTAGTTACTTTGCTGTATCAGTACACCCTGACGACTCCCTTGCAAAGCACGGATTGCTTTTATTCTTTACTGTGGTCCATGGGGGTTAAAAATAAGCCATGATACTCTTCGCCGACTGGGAGCAGTTTTCCTTCCCCCATTTCTCCCAGACACACCCCTACCCTTTTCCTCTTTGAGCCTCTCCTGAAAGCCCCTGGGTGGGTTGCGGTCCCTGTGCTTTCCCACTGGGGCACTTTACACACTGCCCTGCAATCATTTCCCTCCCCATTCCCTCCCCCCACGCCCTGACTGGTAGCTACCTGAGGGCAGTCCATCTCTACTCTGTTCTCCAGAGGTGCACAGTGAGTGTTTGTGCAATCATGTGTATGTGAAAGTTGCTCAGGTTTATACATTTGAGAAGCATCTGCACCAGAATGTAAATCTGTCCGGAACTTTGAATCTTTAAGCTAAGACCAGCTTTCACTACTTCCTTTGAACACTTTCATCTCCCCACCATTCTTTCCTATTCCATACCTCTTAGTCTGTGATACGCTGGTAAATCAGGAAAAGAGAAGAGGAAAGAAAAAGAAAAGAACGAGCCCTATTTTGTAGAGTTTACTAATTTCTATGGTATAAATATCTACCAATGGTTTACAACTAGCTAGCAAAATTCCTGAAATTAAAAAAGCCAGCTCTTGCAATCTAGTCCTAGCTCTGGGACAACCACCAACTGTGCTGTATTTTGTGCTCAATTCCTTCGGAAGGCTGAAATACGCTGACAAAGTTGCCCTCCAAAGCCACAAGTCTCATTCTAATGTAGAGATTCAACTATAAAGGTAAAAGGGAATTTGCCCATTTAAGAACTTTTTATGACAATGGGCAAAGGACTAAAATAGCCAATACCGAAATTTTTAAAGATTTTTTTTTTTGGTCAGAGAGAGAGAGAGAGAGAGAGGGAGCATAGGCAGGCAGAGGCAGGGAGAGAAGCAGGCTCCCTGATGAGCAAGGAGCCCAATGTGGGACTCGATCCCAGGATGCTGGGATCATGATCCGAACCAAAGGCAGCCACTTAGCTGACTGAGCCACCCAGGCGTCCCACCAATAATGAAAATTTTAAAGAGGAGGTAGTTCCTACCTCAAGAAGCTTGTAATATTGTGAAAGAGAAAATCAGCAGGTAGGGAAGTGTCATTATTATGTCTACTTTACAGATGAGAGAGCTGTGGCCCAGAAGGGGTGATTTATAAATGGCACAGCCAGTAAACAACAAAACAAGAGAATATCAGATAGAAGTAAGAGCTTTGTGGGATGCCTGGGTGGCTCGATCAGTTAAGCGGTTGCCTTGGGCTCAGGTCATGGTCCCAGTGTCCTAGGATCGAGTCCCGTATCAGGCTCCTTGCTCCATGGGGCCGGCTCCTTGCTCCATGGGGCCGGCTCCTTGCTCCTTCTCCCTCTGATAAATAAATAAAATCTTTTAAAAAAAGAAAGAAAGAAAGGCGGGCTTTTTTTTTTTTTTTAAAAGATTTTATTTATTTATTTGAGAGAGAGGCAGTGAGAGAGCATGAGCGAGGAGAAGGTCAGAGGGAGAAGCAGACTCCCCGTGGAGCTGGGAGCCTGATGCGGGACTCGATCCCGGCCTGGGTCTCCGGGATCATGACCTGAGCCCAAGGCAGTCGTCCAACCAACTGAGCCACCCAGGCGTCCCATGAAAGAAAGAAAGGCGGGCTTTGAAGTGATAGAGAGTGGCAGGGGGAGGTGCCTACTTGGGGGGGCGGGGCGTCAAGGAAATTCCCCCGAGGAGATGACATTTAACAAAGACACAGATGACGCGAAGGAACTAGCCATGTGAATATGGGGGTAAGAATATTCCAGACAGAGGGATCATATCCTGGTGGAAAGATCCTAAGGAGGTAACAAAAGTTGGAAGAGAGGGTGAGGAGCAGGTAGTCAGAGAGACAGGCAAGGGCGGGGCCCCAGAGGTCCCAGGAGGCTCCAGTTTATTCTAAGTGTAATAGGAAGCCTCTGGCAGGGTTAGGTAGAGGAATGACATGAGCTGATTTATGCTTTTAAAAGCTCATGCTACGGTTTGACAGTTTCTTACCAAGTTAAACCCACACTTAGCATCTGACCCAGCCAGCCCACTCCCACGTAATTACTGAAGAGACATGAAAACTCAGGCCCACTCAGAAATTGGTGTGCAGATGTTTACAGTACTTTACTCATACTTGCTAACAACTGGAAATAACTGCATTGTCTTTGAACTGGTGCACGGACAAACAAACTCTGGCACATCTGTACAGTAGATCATGGCTCGTCAATAGAGAGGGACAAGCTGCGGATCCATCTAACAACACGGATGAGTCCAGAATGCTCTGTGCTAAGTGAAAGAAGCCAGACTCAGAGGCTACATTCCATATGATTCCACCAATAGGACATTCTGGAAAAGGGAAATTACGGGAGCAGGAATGAGATCAGCACTGCCAGTAGTTGGGAGTCAGGGAGGGGCTGGCTACAGAGAGTCCGCATGCTGTTGTATTTTGGGGGGAGGTGTTGGGACTACTCTATTATCTTGATGGTGGTGTATGTATTTACCAAAATTTGTAGAAGTGGACATCAAAAAAGAGTAAATTCTACTATATGCAAATAAAAAGAAACACATAAAAGCTCATTTTGGATGTTATTTGGAAGTGCCAGCCCATAAGTAGGGAGACCAGCTAGGAAGTTCTAGAAATTGTCTAGGCAAGCTCTGAAGGCAGTCTGGAAGAGGGGACAAGGTCTTGCGTTCCCTAGAACACCGATCCCTCCACACGGTAAGAGGACATTATATATTCTCTGAGTTGAATGAGTAAAGTTCTTTATGGTCATTCACAGGTACAATGAAATAGGCTGATTCTTTTTTTTTTTTTTTTTTTGCCTCTACCTAATTGTTCTGTCCCCAGGTGAGCAACACCTTCATTGTTTTCATCAGAAACATTGACAAAGGGCTCAGTGTGACTCTTGGTCTGCCCTGTGCTCTGCCAACATGATTAATAGCTCAGTTGAGGGAGGACTGCACAGCTCTTAAATTTGTACCCACTCATTTGAAACAATATCCTTGAGGTTCATTGGGCTGAGCAAGGTTCACATAACCCAGGCAGGGCTCACTGGAGAAGTCCTGACAGGAATGGGTCTAAGCTCAGCATTTGTTTTACCACCTTTTTATCTAGGTGCTATTCAATAAATCAAATGATACATTAACAAGAAAAATCCTGTTTGTGCAGAAAAAAACAAAACAAAACAAAAAAAACCCCAAAACCCACGTCACTCTTACAAGAAAGCTCTCCTTCTTTCCTATTGCTTTGCTTGGCACTAGTAATTCAAAACTTATTTAAAGAGTTCTCAGCAAGTGCTAGTCTTAATGAAATGACTGGAGTCAAAATTTAAGTACTGCTTTAAAAAGCTCAATTAAGATTTCAAGTAATTTTTGAAAATCAGGTTCCCAGATTAGAGCAACCACTTGATTATCTTTTTCCCCTCCTCGCAATTAGGAGAACAAATGAAGCAATGGCTAGTTTGATGATAATCTTGAGGGTTCTTGTAATCACTAATTTTAGAGGTGAAGTAGTGGGGAGAATGTCCAAATGAATAATCATTAAACGTAGAAGTTTTGGAAAAAAGGGTATCAGAGATGGGTAATAAAACCAATGGTCCTCCCCCCCGCCGCCCCCCGCCCCAGAGCTATGGAGAAGCTTCTTGAAATAATGCAGAGGACCGTGCAAACTCTAAAATGCAAAAATTGAACCATCTCCTGTGTATCCAGCTAGGTATTAACTGTAGCTGATCTCTCTCCTTGGAGACATAACCGCTGTCTCCCCACCTTAACTGTTAACTGTCCCTCTTTAGCAAATGCTTCTTGATCCTGCAAATGCCTCCACCACTAACCTAAGCAGATATAAAGCAGAAAGTGAGGCATGCATTCTTGACCTGTTCTTCTGCCCTGTTCCTTACTTCCATCAACATTCAAGTCCTGTGGATCTACCTCCTAAGCGGTGTTTGAATCCATCCACTCATCTTCCCATCTCCTGGTCCAACCCACTGTCATCTTTTAACTGGGCCATGCACACACTGGCCTCCTAACTGGTATTTCTGCTTTTTCTGCTCTCCTCTTCAAACTGTTCTTCCCACTATAGCCAGAAGAGCAGTCTTTAATAAACCCACGTCTGATAGAGTTCCTGGGTCCCTTAAAATCTTTTGATGGTGTCTACTGACTTCTGGATCAAGTCCAAAGTTTTTATGATACGGCAGAGATCATGATATTTACTAGACAGTCCTTGTGCTCCCTGGTACTTCTCAGCTACCTTGAAGACAGATGGGGCTAGGGGAACTAGATAATTTTTTTTACATAGTACTTGTTCTGTGTTAGTCTAGTCTGTGCAGTATAAGGAACACAGCCATTAGGTATTTAAAGAAGACAGAGACAACTGAGTGGTCAATTAGTGGTGAAATTTTATGGAAGAAGCCAAGCTTCTAGTTGAGCCTTGTAACCCGAGTGAGATTTGAACAGGTGGAGAGAATTGGGTATGCGTGCCTCAAAGGGGCCTCAGCAAGAGGAAGAGCACTGATAATGAGAATATTGTTTACTAGAGACTGTAAGAAGACCAGCCTCTTGGGACTCATCCTCTTTCCTTCCCTTCCATTTTTCATCCCTTCGATATTAACTGAGTGGAAAGAATTGTGGAGAACCTTGCAAGCTAGATAGTGTTCTGGGCACACCATTTGCTTCAGAACCTGTTTTGGTTCTTAAGAATGAAAGAACTGGTCCCCTGTATCTTCAATTATGCCTTTGTCTGTTTTCACCCAACCTTCCTAGAGGGTGGAAAGCATGCCTCTTACAGCATTTGTAGCTCCCCACTGCTCACTTTTAATGCTTTGTGCCTGATAGGCATCCAGTTAATGCAGTTAAACAATGGAACCTCTTTTAAATTTGTAATGACCTGCCTCAAGCTAGGGCGAGGCTCGAGGACACAGAGGTTAGGAACTCCAGGTTATAGTATTACATTTGAGAAGTAGGTAGATGGAGTCTAGCATGTGCTCTTCCTTTGTTTTCTTTTTAAAGTAGCTTTAAAAAACCCAGAAAGAATATATCAATATATCCTATTATAAGATTTATAGGATACAAATTACAGAAGAATAGGAAAATTATCTAGAATTTCACTATCTGGTGATCACCACTGTTAATATTTTAGTACATATTCTTCCAGGCCTCTATTTATATATACACATATTTATAAACCTAGTTTCATACAGTTCCATTTATTTATTGTGATAAAAAGCACATGACATAAATTTACCCTAATAACCGTTTTATTTATTTTTATTTTTTTATTTTTCTAATAACCATTTTAAAGTATATGATTCAGTAGTGTTGAGTATAATTCATATTATTGTGAAACAGATCTTCAGGACTTTCTGATCTCCTAATCCAAAACTCCATACCCCTTAAACTTAGTTTACTTACCAAGAAGTCATAAACCTCTTTCCATAATACCAAATACTTAATGATATTGAATATTCTTCTTTAACATTATTTTTCATGGGTATGTATCTTTTTATCACCATAATTTTTAACAATGAAATCCTTATTGCTAGATATTTAGATGATTTCTGTCTTTTCACCATTACACACAAGGCCGTGGTGAATACTCTGTACATATACCTTTGCATACTTGTTTGAACATTTCTTTACAATAAATTCTCAGATGTGGAATTGCTGAATCAAAGGAGATGGAGGTTTTTAATGTTACTGATACAGGTTTATTTGAGTGTGAGCATGAGAAATCGCACAATTTATACTCCTATCAGCAGAATAAAAAGGCCCCAGAACTGGGTGTTACCTTCTGGCATCTTTTCTTTGGAGACCTTAGTTAACTTCTAGAATAAGCCTCCTGTCAACAAGGCATTTTTTTTTTTTTTTAATCGGGGAAGGTCGTCCTCTTCAACCGAGCGCGCAGCTTCCGGAGGGATGCACATGGAGCGGTGAGGGAGGAAGGGGACACCCGCCTAACCAGCCAGATCAGCCGAATCAACCCTGGCAATCAATGGGGTGACAGATGTCGCAGCCAGATCACCCTCACATCCAACAAGGCATTTTTGTCAGGCATCCCTGTGGCACGTGTGTATTTTGGTGAGCGTGCATCTGATGTAGACTTGATATTCACGTACCTCTACGAACAAGATCGGGAATATGCCCACTTGATCCCCTAACTTGCCTTCTGCCCAGTTCTCATCCACTCGGCTGATCACAGTGATGATATCGTCCTGAAAGAGACAAAGTCTCAAGGTCAGCATCTGCTCCTGGTTTTCAGATGGTGAAAGCTTTCACTGGAGACTAGCGTGGAATCCCGGATGGTGTAAAGTGTAGGAAGTGTAGCTCTTTCATAATTTATTGATAAAATCTTTCTATAAAGGGCAACATTTGAATCACCAAGACTGCAAGAGGAGTAGAAATAATTTGGAGTGGAATCCAACAGAAAATTTGGAAATGTTTCTAATTTTCAATCACCAGCAGAATCTGGGCTTTAGTTTATATTAATCTGATGCAAAAATCAATATGGGAGCCATAGGGAGATAGTTTTTTAGCTTAGCAAAAGGAAGAATAAATTTCATTCTAATTTTGAAGACTTTTCAGAACCTACTGAACTTTAGAAAAAATTTTTTATTTTTTAAGTAATCTCTACATCCAACATAGGGCTTGGGTTCACAACGCTAAGATCAAGAGTTGCATGTTCCACGGACTGAGCCTGCCAGGTGCCTCATTCAATTTTGAATGTATCAAATGTAAGGTGGCTTTTTTATTCAAAACTTTCTTATTATAAAAGATTACATGTAGGGGCGCCTGGGTGGCTCAGTGGGTTAAGCCTCTGCCTTCAGCTCAGGTCATGATCTCAGGGTCCTGGAATCGAGCCCCGTGTCAGGCTTTCTGCTTGGCGGAAAGCCTGCTTCCCCCTCTCCCTCTGCCTGCCTCTCTGCCTGCTTGTGATCTCACTCTGTCAAAAATAAATAAAATCTTAAAAAAAAAAAAAAAGATTACATGTAGATTTCTAGAGACATGAGAAAATATAGTAAACAAAACAAGTAATTCTACCACAATATGGATACAGCCATTGTTAACAACCCCCCC
>PISX010006506.1:0-96954 GCA_004024625.1 Mellivora capensis | reverse complement strand
TATCTATTCATGCTTTTTCACTCACTGAGCCACCCAGCCACCCTTATTCATGCTCTTTTAAAAACATATAATATATTGTTTGCCCCAGGGATACAGGTCTATGAATCATCAGGCTTACACATTTCACAGCACTCACCATAGCACATACCCTCCCTAATGTCCATAACCCAGCCACCCTATCCCTATCCCCACCCCCCAGCAACCCTTGGTTTGTTTCATGAGATTAAGAGTCTCTTATGGTTTGCCTACCTCCCAATCCCATCTTGTTTCATTTTTTTCCCTCCCTATCTTCCATGACCCCTTATCCTGCCTGTCAGATTCCTCATATCAGAGAAATCATATGATAATTGTCTTTCTCTGATTGACTTATTTCACTTAGCATAATATCCTCTAGTTCCTTCGTATCTTTGCTAATGGAAATATTTCGTTTCTCTTGATGGCTGCATAATATATATAATGGAATACTATGTAGTCATCAAGAGAAATGAAACCTTTTCATTAGATATATATATGTATGTATATATATCCCACATCTTCTTTATCCATTCATCTGTTGCTGAACATCTAGGTTCTTTCCATATTTCCATTATTGGCTACTGTGGACATTGTTGTTATAAATATTTGGGTGCATGTGCCCCTTCAGATCACTACATTTGTATCTTTGGGGTAAATATCCAGAAGTGCAATTGTGGGTCATAGGGTAGCTCTATTTTCAACTTTTTGAGGAACCTCCATACTATCAGCAATCAGACCATGAAAAGAAATAAAAGGCATCTGAATCAGCAAAGAAGAAGTAAGAGTCTCACTCTTTGCAGATGGTATGATACCTTATGTGGAAAACCCAAAAGACTCCACTCCAAAACTGCTAGAACTCATACAGGAATTCAGCAAATTGTCAGGATATAAAATCAACACACAGAAATCAGTTGCATTTCTAGACACCAACAGCAAGACAGAAGAAAGAGAAATTAAGGAGCTGATCCCATTTACAATTGCACCCAAACACATAAGATACTTAGGAATAAACCTAACCAAAGAGGCAAATAATCTGTGCTCAGAAAACTATAACGTACTCATGAAAGAAAATGAGGAAGAAACAAAGAAATGGAAAGACATTCCATGCTCATGGATTGGGAAAAAAAAATTGTGAAAATGTCTATGCTACCTAAAGCAATCTACACATTTAACACAATCCCTATCAAAATACAATTGTTTTTCAAATAAATGGAACAAATAATCCTAAAATTTATATGGAACCAGAAAAGACCCCGAATAGCCAGAGGAATGTTGAAAAAGAAAACCAAAGTTGGTGGCATCACAATTCCAGACTTTACTTATTTATTTGAGATAGAGGGAGATGAGAGAGAGAAAGAGAGTACAAGCAGGGAGAGTAGCAGGCAGAGGGAGAAGAAGACTTCCCACTGAGAGGGAGACCCCGTGCAGGGCTCAATCCCAGCACTCTGGGATCATGACCTGAGCCAAAGGCAGATGCTTAATGACTGAGCCATTCAGGTGCCCCTCAATTTTGCTTTAAAGTGAATTCAGTAGCACTTTTCTGTTTTCTTTTTGCTAAAATAACCAATCTTTACTTTTTTTCAGTGAACAAAAGGGACAATTTTCCATTCTTATTTTGGATATGCATAGAAATCTGTGTTAAAGCAACATTTATTTTATTAATGCTATAGCTTTAATATTCACAAAATTTTGAACATTTTTCATGTACTCTGGTACACTGACTTTGGTTTCTTATGGAACTCTGAAATTGAACAAAAGAACAACAACAACAACTAAAAAAACTAGAAAGACAGCAATCTTACTTTCAAATGAGGATTAGGGAATATAGGTCTGAACTAAGACAATATTGTTTATTCTTGTTGGCCAAAATTTCTGAGATATATGCGAGCATTCATTTTTTTTCTAAGCATAATGCTATATGATGATAATGATTAGTTGATTGATGATTCATTGATTGAAATATTTTATTCATTTATTTGAGAGAGAGAGAGAGAGAATGGGAGGGGCGGGGAAGGGCAATGGGAGAGGGAGAAGCAGGCTGTGGCTGAGTGGGGAGCTGGATGCTGGGCTTGTTCCCAGGACTCTGGAATGATGACCCAAGCCAAAAGCAGCCTCTTAAGTGAGCCACTGGGGCACCCCCTATTTGATGATTTATATTCAACTTACTGCTTTTGGTTCTAAGACACTTACTCCACATCATATAACATAAATGTCTCCCACATGTTTTCATGGTTGTGTGTGTATTTGTGTGTGTGTGTTTTGCCATTTTATTTTTATACTTCATGTTTTTATATTTAAAATTTTACCTTGTATATTGCTGACTAAGTCATGGATAGACATAAAACCTACATTTTTAAAAATTATGATTGTAAAAAAATTAAAAATAAAAATTATGATCGTATATATTTTTAAATTGGTTGTCAGCTTTTTCTGTTTTGCTTTATTTCAATTAGAAAATGTTTTTAAATGTTATCCAAGTAGTTGAGGAAGAGGAAAAGAAGGCATTTAAAATATGTGCCAGCCACAAACCTAGGCATTTTGAATATACTAATTTATTTAATTACTCAAAAAAGTTGTGAGACAAATTTTATTTTCACTCTACGGCAGAGGAATCATAGTCTCATGGATATTAAACTCTCCAGGGACATATTTAGATGGTCATGTAGCCAAGATTCACACTTTGGTTTGCCCTTGGCTCTAGCACCTATGTTCTTTGATAAGAGTACTGCATTTTATAATTTTATAATTCTGTCTTAACACTTAACACATATTTTGGGCAATAGTTCAATTTGAACAAGAAAATGTCAAGGTTTTTTGACTACTTAACTTCCATTTTAGTAGAACTTATAGTGCTCTGTAAAAAAAGGAAATAAGAGTAGAAAAAATATTTAAATAATAAAATGTCATTTAAGTTGTTATATAAGCCATCCATACATTTATTCATCCACTCATTTACTTATGTAATGGTTACTTATCTTGAATTTACTATGTCCAAGAAAATACTATGGGAATTAGGAGGCTCCTGCCTTACTGAACTGGAAGAAAATTGGAAGGAAGTGAAACTTTGAGATGTAAAACATATTTACACTTGATGAAAAAATATGGTAAGTGAATTTATTATTAATAAACTGTATTGTCAATATTTTTGGCATTTTTATTTATTTTATTATTTTTTTTGTTCAAGTATAGTTGGCACAAAAATTACAGTAGTTTCAGATATACAACCTAGTGATTCAGCAATTGTGTACATTAGGCTATGTTCACCAGTATTGATAATATTTTTAAAAATTCAGAACAGAATAAGGTAAAAACTAAAATATACCAAATCCAAGTGCTCAGATATAAAAATACTAATATCATGTCTCATTTCTTTCTAGAATAGTCTCAGAATACATTATTTATGTAGTTTATATCTGTATTGGATTAACTGCAGATAATTCATTTGCTGGTTAAGAAATCACTCTACTAGGTCATAAGTTAAATTCTTTAAAAAATTAAAACAAAGAAAAAAAGAAAATGTTAGTATGTATTATATATAGTAGTAAAACTACTGTTTGAAATTTTTAAAATTTTTATGTGTATATGAACATCATATGTGCAATATATTTCCTGCTGAACGTGGGGATCGAAATATTTGAATAACCTTAATTTAGATAATTTCATGTTATGGTCATTTCATCTGCTTTTCTAAATAAATTGTACTTTTTATCTCCTTAGATATTTTTACTAAACACAATTTTCCATGGTCATGGAATATTTCCTGAGGTTTCTCTACTATGGTATTATCAATTACTTCATCTTGAAGCATTTTTTTTAAATTTTCACAATATTAAATAATCCAGGATTTTGCTGGATTTTCTATTTATTTTCTTCAAGTAGATACCTAGAATTACTATAAATCAGATGACTTTAAAATGGCACCTGTAACTATTATTTATATGATCATACTTATTTATTCATGCATTAAAATTCATAGTTTTAAAAATAAAAAGTGATTTATTAAATAAGCTTAGATGAGAAAACACTTTTAATCTTCCTATACAAATACTATTGCTAAGTTTCATTTTTGATGTTTTTACTTACACTTTCAATGACTATTATATAAATACAAAATATTAGGGTGCCTGGGTGACTCAGTCCATTGAACATCCAACTCCTGGTTTTGGCTCAAGTCATGATCTTAAGGTCCTGAGATAGAGTCTTGCATTGGGCTCCAGGCTTAGTGGGGACTTTGCTCTCTCCCTCTGCCTCTCCCCTTGTTCTTTCTCTCTTTCTCTCTCAAAATCAATAAGTAAATATTTTAAAATATTAAAAAAACAAAAATGCAAAATATATATCTAAAATGAATAGTAGCATAGAATACTATAAGTAAATAGGAGATAGTGGTACTTGGAAAGTTAGATACAAGAGAGGAGTGTGAACCAGCCCTCATTTTGAAAAGGTAAAGGTTTTATGTATAAAAAGTTTGTATAACATTCCCATTTTAAAGGGAGGGCAAGATGTTTACAACACTGAAGAATAGGGTGCCTGGGTGGCTCAGTCAGTTAAGCGTCTGTCTTTGGCTCAGGTCAGGATCCCAGAGTCCTGGGATAGAGTCCTGCATCATGCTCCCAGCTCAGTGGGGAGCCTGCTTCTCCCTGTCCCCTTGCTTGTGCTCTTTCTCTCTGTCAAATAAAGAAATAAAATCTTAAAAAAAAAAAAATTAAAGAATAACTACCTCATGCCACCACATCCAAAGAGAGAATTTTTACTTTTTAAACACAGTCATTCACAAACATTGAAATACTTAACTTTGAAGGATGCTCATTTTGGGACCAGCTCCTGAACAAGGACGCCAGACTACTTTGCTGACTAAGGAATGATGAGCTTGAGGGCAAGCCATGCCACTCAGATTCATGGACCAAAAATCTGAGTTCAACCACCAGTAACAAATGTTAAAACTGTCAAAAATACTCAGAGCAACAAGTTGGAATGTGTTATGCAATAGCCTAAGGTGAGGGATTACCTCCTGTTTAGTCAAGCAGCTCAAATGTGGAAGCAGGAGCCACTGTACCTGATCTGTTATGACTTTGAAAAGTAAAAAGAACACACAGTAAACCCACACGGCATTTGGACTTGGTGATTAGATAGCCCTTGGCCTGGAGATTGTCATTCATTTATGGATTGATGATCATGAGCCTGGTAAAAGGCTCCTTGATGATTAAGTTCAGAAAAGTTTAACTGGGGAGAAGGGAAAAATCCCTCAGCAGTGCAATGAGCCTGTACTAACACTGACTTAAAGAAATGCAAAGGTTTTATAATATATTAAAAAAAAAACCCAAACTGGAAAGTCTATATTAGTTAGGGTGAAGGGGAGAATAAAATTGTGTTATCTTTCAGACTCCAAGCCTTGAATGCATAAAGAAACAGATAGACAGCTAGGAGGGCCATAAAATCTCCCCAAATCTGGATTTATCCTGCATAGCAAGCTTTCTGCCAGCTTTCTAACTGTTTGGCCCTAGTGCTTAAATGACCAGAGTGAATTAACTATTCAGAAGTTATAGTGAAAAAAAAATCCCTTAATCTCTCAAAACTCTATTCTCTCCACATAAACTAACTTCTAAAATTAGCATACTCTTTCTCCCTTCTGAAAATATTAATCAGAACAGGACATGAAAAGTACTGATCATCACAAAGCACTTTATCCCAAAATCATGCAGCTGATGTCTACAGAAATTAGTATGCTCTCAATGTTTGTGTTTTGCTATAGCCCCCAAATTCATATACTGAAATCCTAACACCCAAGGTGATAGTATCAGGAGGGCAGAGCCTTCAGAGTAGTGATCAAGGTCCTCATATAGATCTCCCTAGCCCCTTCAGCACCATGTACGATACAATGAGAAGTTGGCCATCTGCAACCTAAAAGAGGGTCTCTATCAGAACTAGGCCATACTGGTATCCTGTTCTTGGACTTCCAGCCTCCAGAACTGTGAGCAACAAGTTTCTGTTGTTTATAAGCTGCACAGTCCATGGTATTTTAGATAGTGGCCTAAACAGGCTAAGATGAGAATCATTGCTTTGTGTTAGCATGTCTTTCATTTAAACATTAAAACTTTAATGGGATACCATGTAAAAACAGATAATAGTTATCCATTCTTTAATGTGAATTAAAAGAAATCAACTGCTTTCTTACAAACAGCTAGTTCACAGAACTGCTTTAGGGAAATAGGAGATAAAATGGGTGTAAACATAGAAAAACTACTGGAATACAAATAAGTAGAGATAGCATCTTATCCTGGTGCTATCCTGGTAGATACAGAGCCAATCAGAAGTCAGTAAGGGGGAAATAGGATTTGAGACAAAAATATATTAAGTGGCTGCCAAAAATTCAGAGACTATTTTTGTTGTTGTTGTTGTTGCCTCCTTCCTTGCTTCCTACTTTCTTTGTGTCTTTCATTTCGCACTTAGAATTTTGAGAGCAGGGGCGCCTGGGTGGCTCAGTGGGTTAAGCCTCTGCCTTTGGTTCAGGTCATGATCCCAGGATCCTGGGATCAAGCCCCGCATCAGGCTCTCTGCTCAGCAGGGAGCCTGTTTCCCTGTCTCCCTTTGCCTGCCTCTCCGCCTACTTGTGATCTCTCTCTGCCTGTCAAATAAATAAATAAAATATTAAAAACAAAAAGAATTTTGAGAGCAATGAACTCTATTCCCTGCACTCAAAGAGTTCATGGTTGATTAAAGAAAACAGCATCAAAGGCAGCTAACTATAATCCAATCTCTATATAAAGGAAACCCCTAGCAATAAGTAGTTAAGTTTATGGAGTCAGCAAAGAAAAGTATCACAAAGCAGAGAATCTTTCATTTGGAGTTTGAATAATGCCTTCCCAAGAATTTATTTGATCTCACAGTAACTTCCTGCTTAAAATTAGAAGTTCATTTCAAAACAGAGACTTCCATACAAAATAGAAGTAGAAATATTGAAGCAGACTTCTGAATTGTTAATGGGTTCCCAATTACACAATCATTTTTTAATTTCTTTTGAAGCACAGGTGAAAAGTGAAGCACTAGTGAAAAAAAAAACACACTTTTCTAAACCTATAAGTGCTAGGAATTTTCATCAAAATATTAGATTATGAAAAAATCTTTTTATAATTTTTTTTAAAGATTTTTATTTATCTCTTTGAAAGACAGAGATCACAAGTAGTCAGAGAGGCAGGCAGAGAGAGGGAAGCAGGCTCCTCACTGAGCAGAGAGCCCGATGTGGGGCTCGATCCCAGGACTGGGATCATGACCTGAGCCGAAGGCAGAGGCCTTAACCACTGAGCCACCCAGGCTCCCCATGAAAAAATCTTTTTAAAAACTCTTGGTTGCTTACTTGTATTAAAATTATCTTAAACCTGATCAGCCCCTGTTTGATACATATTTATAATCAAACTCATTAATTAGAATGTCAGTGAAGAAAATCTAGTGAACCAAACAGACAATATAGAAATTAACACATAAATACTAAGCAAAGAATGAACATAGGAAAGGAACATATGAATCATCCTATTACACTAAGTCTTTTATTATAAATGAATTATAATTCAAACTGTTTTTATTATTTAATTTAACAAAATTCATTTCATATTTATTGAAGTTATTAACTAAAATTGATTATACTAAATAAAGTATACATATATGTATATACATATACATACATATACATATACACATATACACATACATATACATAATGTGTGTGTGTGTATCTTGATCTATTTATCTATTTGTCTTTATATCAATTATCCATTATATGTCCAGCACAGTATTAGTAGAGACTGAAGAGAACAAAATAAAAGATCTAGTTTCTGTCCTTTAGCAGCTTGCAGTTTAGCAAAGGGGAAAGACAAATCAGCAATTATGTAATATCTAACACTGCTTCAGAAAAACAAACAGGAGGTACATAATTATTTCCATCTGAGGATGGGAAAATGAGATACAGAGATGTTAAATAACTTGACCAAAGTGGCATAACTTAAATTGCAGAGTAGGAGTTAAGAGTAGTTTGTATTCTTAATCTCTTAATCTGCCTTTCCAATGATGAAATGGCTAATTTACATCAGGAAGGAACTTCCTGTGTAAGTAAAATACTAAAGATAGGTAGTATCTAGGCAAGCAAAAAGGAAAGAGGTGGTGTAGGATTCACTCAGAAAATCCATGAAAGTAAAAACTGACTTTATTTCTAACAACATTATGTTTGAAAATTTAGGATATGCTGATAGTTTATATCATCTGATTGGGTTTAGAAGACCCCATATTATATTCTGGAAGCAGACGGATATTTTACAGAGGGATGAAATATCATTGTGAGTTATTACATTACTTTTTATTGCAGCTTGATGATGTTATTTGTTATCTTTTTCCTTTTCTTTTTACATTTTTGTATCTGTAAATATAAAATGCACTTCTTCTTATAGTTCCAAAATATATATCTGAGGAGTTTGTAAAAAGAGAATGAGAGCTTTCTGTGATTTCAGTATGCCTCATCTTGAGAGTATGGATAGCTGTCAGTTTGAACCCAGACTTGAATGTGTCAATGAAAGCTCTTTCTGCAATACCAACAGTCCTTGACTCATGGAAACATAGAGCAACAAATTAGATCCACCCAGCCTTTTACTTATTTTAAATTCTGCCATGTTCTATATTCATAAAAGTTTCTTAACATGTTCAGCAGTAACCCTAATTTAGATCATTTTAATGATAAAAAACCTTCAATACCTTGATTTTTCATTTATATTTCAATTTTCAATTACAAATTTAAGCACAGGGGCACCTGGTTAGCTCAATCAGTAGAGCATTGGATTCACGACCTTAGTGTTGTAAATTCAAGTCCCACATCGGCATGGAACCTAATTTAAACAAAAACAAAAGCAAACAAATAATAATAATAATAATAAAAATTCCAAGACTACGGTTACACACTGTGGATCTTCTTCAGAATTTTATCTATAATTTGAACTTTTTTAAAAATAAATCAATTTTGGTGCCTCCTATGGGCAAAGACCTGAAGTGAGCATTATTTGTGGTTGACAGAAATAAGATATATACCCTCAAATATGTATTATACAAAGTGGCAAATGAGAGTACTTTTAAAATTTTCTACATGGGAAATAAACCAATGGACAGGAAGAATAGGAATATGAAACAAATTGAAGACTTATTGTCTTTTCATTCTTTCATCCTTAACAAAATAAATACATAAAGGGATTTGGATGGGTGCACTTAAGAGGTCAAATGAACAATCACATTAAAAAGAGCAGAAATGGTGTTTTGATTGAGGTGAGGAAAAGAAAAAGCACAAGTATAAAATTACAGACAAATATTTGAATTTTGAGACCTAATTGAGGCCTCCAACTTTTTAATTTCCTTAAAGTGGGATCCAGGTGGTCAGAATGGCTGGGTGCTTGGATGAAGATTTTGGAAAAATTTGTGTAAAGAAAATAAATTGAAAAAAAGCAATAAATAAAATAATTGCTCACAATTAATTAATTTTAAACTTTATAAGGTTCATGTAAATAGCATGGTATTAATTGGGAGAAAGCCAAAGAATAAATAAGTAAAAGATAAGCAAAATTAATTTTGAATTTCACATGTCTCTTCCATCCATTTGTCCAAGTTATCACAAATAAATGGCTGTGAGTTTCATAAAAGTTTTTTTAAGTATCAATAAGATATTTATATGAAATGGTTTCTAACATAAACATTCAATTCAACCTCTCCAAAATCTTCACTAAAATATTTATGAAAATACAAGATGAAAACTCATACTTCCACATAAAGTAAAATTAACATACAACCCAGAAGATATAAAGAATGTAGCTGGAAAGAAGGTAAGCAACCATCCATCATATAAACCAGTAATTGTGACTGCTTTGAGGAAGCTGATGTTCACAGTGTCGACTTAGAGATAATTTTGGGGGGGGGAATAGACGGAGGAGGATTTAGGGGCAATTCATTACATTCTGTAATTGGACTTAAGTTCTCATAAAGAATATTTTTAGTTGAGAAAGGCGGTATGGGCTCTAGTACATAGTTTATATTGGGCATTGTAGTTATGAATACATTCCATTGATTCAGATAATGAGGAGAGGAGATCCCACCTAAGTCTAGCAAGGACTTACAGGATGGATGCCTGGATGATTATCAGACACTAGAAAGTGAGCTAATCATTATGTATACTTTTTTTTTAATCAGTGTTTCTGAGAAGGGAGTTTACTGAATATGAATACTAAGCATGGCTAAAGGAAATCCATTCTTTACATTTTTCTATCTACAACTGAATATATATAGAGGATACCTCATAAAAATGCAAAGAAAATAATAATAATAAAATGATCATTAAAAATATCTCAACAATATCTTAAAGACTCAAGGGGTAAATAAAGATTGGAAATGTATTTATAACACAAATTAAAAGGAAATTTTAGAAATATTTCATTTTCCATCCTCAGTACAATGTAGAAATGCATGGTGATTTTAAAATGTGAACAAAACTAGTTCCTTTTACTGAGTACAACACATCTGGCTATCAAGGAAAAAATTATAAGACATATTAAAGTCAAAACAACATAGTAACAAATAGATGATAGATAGATTAAATAGATGGATAGATAGATGATAGATAGATAATAGATAGATAAAATGTGTGCAAAAAGTGAAGAAAATAGCCTAGAAGTAACTCAAAATACAATGAGATTAAGCCATCAGTGTGAGTTAAATGTAAAAGAAGAGATGATGAGACATTTTAATGAGAGTGAGAAAGATCAACATTTAAATATACATTTATGTATATTTTAATATTTAAGAACAGATTATTATTTAAGAATGAAAGAATAGTCATCATAAGCATTACAAATGAAAAGGTAAGAGAGACTGTCCAACATTGCAGAACAAATACAGTATTTTAAATAAGAAAACAAAAACTTGATGGTAAATACAGAAGAAATGGAATTGAAATAAATTATAAGAATTTTAAAGATGGGCTAGGAAAAACACAGGCAGTGAACAGTTTCCTTTGATGAACTACTTATAGACAATCATTCAAGTTAAAAAAAATTTGAGAAAATATTATAGTACAAAACAGCTAAGAAGAATCAATAATTTTAATTACATTCTCTTACTGATATTGTTTAGAATTGCCAGTTCACAGTGATTAAAAATGCATATCATATTATTTTTGTCTTACTACTGTCTTCAAATAGTCTACAGTAGTGCAGGCTATTTTTGCCTTTGCCCAAAATGTACCACTCATACTGGTCATGTCCTTAGAATGTGACTAGAAAGATGCCTAAAATCTGTAAAATGTAAAATAATGTTAAAATACCTGAGCAGATGGGAATATATATATTTTGCTTATGGAGAAGATAAGATAATACCACAAAAATATCAATTATCTATCAGTTAACAGATAAATTCAGTTCAAGGCAATTACAACTTTTGGCAAAATGTTTGAAGAACTTGATATATTAATCCTAAAATCACATGAAAGAAAAGAATCCATGAGCATCTACATTATTTTTTTAGAAAGGAGAATAAAGGGGTGCCTGGGTGGCTCAGTGGGTTAAAGCCTCTGCCTTTGGCTCAGGTCATGATCTCAGGGTCCTGGGATCGAGCCCCGCATCAGGCCCTCTGCTCGGTGAGGATCCTGCTTCCTCCTCTTTCCCTGCCTGCCTCTCTGACAATTTGTAATCTCTGTCTATCAAATAAATAAATAAAATATTAAAAAAAAAGAAAGGAGAATAAAATTGTGATGAGATTGTAGGGCTTAGCTTATCAATAAGCAAATTTGTAACAAAGCAAAAATAACAAAAAAATTGAAAAGACAGTATTGGAGCAAAAGCAAAGAAATCAATGACATTGAAGGGAGAACTAACTAAACAGTACACATAAGAAAATAACTTGAACAAGGATCAAACATTAATGATAACGTTGTATCACAAATTAAATAAGATATTGTTTAGAGGACATTACTTATAAAACTAGTACTCCAGGAGGAGCATAAAATTGGATCCTAATCTTCCACAATGTATAAAGGAAAACTCCAAATGGATTAAAAGGGTGAATATAAAAAAATTAAATACTAAATTATAAATTAAATTATACTAAATTATAAAGAAAAAATTAAGAAATATAAGAGAAAATATTATCACATTTTTATAGATAAAAGTTACTCTGCAAGACCTGAAGATCACAAATACTGATTATTTTGATTTGATTGTATCAAAATTGAAGCTTTATGTTCAATTAAAATTACTTTAATTTGCTTACTCAAATGTGTGTGTAACCTAGTAATTGCTTCTTGAGTGAAGAGTAGAGAGAAAATCTTACATAGTCCATAACTTGGTATGTGTAAAAATACTCAGTGATGTTTTGCTTTTGGTATTGTGGTAATGGAATAAACCTAGGTGACTATCACTAGAAGATGATGAATACATGCTGAGAAATAACTAGCAGTTGAATCCCAGGTGATAACAGGGCAATAAATGTATTGTAAACTCAACTTATCTTTATTTCAAAAAACTTAAAAATAAGTTCCATGATAGAATATTTGTTACTAAATTTGAACCCCTACCCTAACCCTAATCTTGATTCCAAACCTAGCAAAATAAAGAATGTATACACACATAGAAAAGTATATCAAATACATTAGAGTGGGTGCCAGAGAGGTTATGGAGGTGGAAAGAAAACATAAGAAAATAAAAATGAGTTTTCTCATGGGTGAACCATAAGACTGTTTCACAAACTGAGCAGTTCAGTATCTCAATTCTTAATGGTTAGAATCAAAAATAAGAAAATATAAAAAGAAGAAAAAATGAGGAAGACTTCTAGAAATAATATCTTTCCAGAATGCAGTTGTCCACAGAGCTCCTTTTATAGTAAATTAAGACTGGTCCACAATAGGCATAGCCTCATGAAATTTTGGAATAAAAGCTAAAAATTATACAAAAAGCTGTGGGGGACAAATTGAAGTCAAACAGTTCACAAACAAAGGTTTAACATAAGAATTACACTGCACTTGACAGAAGAATGGAGTAATCTTCAAAATTCTGAAGAAAAATTATTCTTAAATAAGAATTATCTTCTTAACCAACCTATTCATCAAGAATGAGAAGAATAAAGATATCATCAGAGAGCTGAGTGGTGGAATAGATAATGTTATGTGCTCAGCAGACATATTCATTTTCCTCCAGGTTATAGGAAATCTATATTTCTCATTCCTCTTGCAATTAAGCAATGCCTAGTAATTGGGTTCTGGGCAATGGAGTATGCTGGCAAAGATGTGCATGTCACTTCCTTGCCTAGATATAAAATCTCTGTGTTAAAAATAAATAAATAAAATGTCCTTTTGTGATCAACCAAGATCTCTCTTTCCCTTGAACAGTGAGCAGTTTTGAAGACCATAATTTCAGTGGCTTAGTCAGAAGGAGTATTAGTTCTTTAGCAACTGTTTAGAACAGAGCCCAGAAGTTTTCCCAGCCTCTTCATGGGTTAGACTATGGCAGGGACAATAGACTTTTATTGTGATATTATAAGACTTAAGGATTTAGATTTATTTTATATTTCAGGGTAGCCAAGCCTGCTCTAATGAAAAAGAAAAAGAAACAAACAAATAAGCAAAAACTTCCCTTTGAATTCTTTCCTAAGAAGCTGTATAAGAAGAATCCATACTTAAAGTAAGATGACCACAACAAGAAATAATACAACATGGAGTTCTGAAAAAAAGGATGTCAAACATATGAAAGAGGTAAAGTGAATTATAGGACAATAAAAATCCAGAGGCCTCCAGAAGTAGTGTTCCACCAAAATAACTTTTATTTAATAAAAATGTGCTGATTTTCTGTTACGTACCAAGCAATCTTCTAGAAACTAGTCATAGAGCATTTACACACAAGAGAATGAAATCTGTGGAAGGATGCAATTGCATGAGGGTTAAATTCTAGAAATAATGAACTAGTACATTACTCGGAACTCAGAAGTCAAATATATTGAAATTAATAGATTAAGTATTATATAATTTAATATGTAAATATTAAAATATATACTAAACAGGAAAAACTTAATGTGTTCAGTATCATTGTATTATCTCATAGGACTTAGAAAAATATTTTTTCTTTCTTTTTTTGAAAAATATTTTCCTTAGGTAAAAACAATAATTTAAGCACACTAGAAGACAAAAATAACAATTTAAGCACAATATGAGGCAATGTTAGTTGAGTGCAGTGTTGAAAGGATAAAAAGAAGCTGAGGGACCTCATCAGCTGAAGAACATAGACAGCTGTGAGAAGAAAGGATGTATCAGATTCTACTATTCTTTTTTAAGATTTTATTTATCCACTTGAGAGAGAGAGCATGAGAGGGGAGAAGGTCAGAGGGAGAATCAGACTCCCCATGGAGCTGGGAGTCTGATGTGGGACTTGATCAGGATCATGACCTGAGCCAAAGGCAGTCACTTAACCAATCAGGCCGCCCAGGCACCCAGATTCTACTACTTTTTTAAACTACCTCTGATCACCTCAGGTTAGACTGGAGCTTTCAGGAGAAAAACTCTGTTGATCACTAGTATTTGTGTTACTCAAGGATAATACAGGATCTATTTTATCTCACTAGTATCTATTTTCTCACTCGAGATGCATTATTCATTATTTGTATAAATATTGACATACACATGTACTCATTCTCTCACACTATTAATATTATGTACTAGTCTCAAATAACTTTGTAAATCTACAGAAAATTTATTTTCTCATATTGACTAGAATTTAACTTCCATTAGAGAAGGGCTTTGACTATCTATTTTTCCATCCTATCAGAGTTGCCTATCATGTACAGGAGGTATCTAAACATTTGTTGAATATACATGAGCCAATGACTATTTTATTAAAATATTTAAATTAAGATATCCAGAATGTTCCTTGAGAATGTCCTAACATTTAGTTTTATCAACTTAAAAAGAATAATAAATAACTCAGAGGTATTACTGCCATTCATTAATAGAGATATTGATTTGTTTACTTGATGTGGTTTTATACAGTGAAGCTTTTATTTATTTATTTTTTTCAATAGGTATTAAAACAAAACATAGACCTTCAATCTCAAATGCTAAAAGAACAAATATTTGAGAAGAGAGTATAAGAAAATGTTAAGTGCCAGAGAAGTCTTTTTTTTTTTTTTTGAGGTGATTTTTTTTTTTTACAGTAGTCAATTAAAGCTACCATTTTATCTCCTGAATCCCTTGCTTAGAAACACAAAAGGAAAGGTCTGGGTTTAGTCTTGTAGATTGATTTAGATAGCTCTGCAAGTAAGGTAATAATTTATTCTCTTAATAATTCTCTACAAAGTGCTCTTAGTATTTCAAATGTGCTTCACTTTTAGATATTTAGCATTCATATTCCAGAAATAACATTCAAAAGTAATAGATTGGCAATTTTCATTAGAATGAACCACATGAAACTATCTTGTGGTTCTTCTGAGGATCACCTGTTCTGTAGATGGCTTAATGATCCTTTAAAGTGTGTTCTCAGTTGAATTTTCATATTCACTCTCCTTTAATTTTGGAAAAGTTTGCATCCAAATTGTTTCATTTCAAGAGTTTTGAGATAAATGATTTTCAGAAGTAATGTGGATCAAAAAAGTTGAGAAAAGTCAGTAATAGAAAGATAATGGAAATAGAAAGATAATAGAAAATTATCTTTAGAAACTAGAGAATTTACTTTCTGAATTAAATGGACTTCTAAAACACGAAGTCTTCTGTGCTGAAAGAGTCCTGGCTGCCATGGTAACTACTCTGGGTAAGAGCAATACACAGAGTCAAAACTGTCTTTGAGAATTAAAAACAAAAAAAAAACAAAAAATAAACAAACAAACAAACAAACAAACAAAACCACTGGCCTCCAAAAAAGTCTATAGGACAAACTAAGAAAAATCACATTTACAAAACAAAGCAATATAATTCTCAAAAATAAATAACATCAGAATTTCCTCTAGTGGCCTGAAATAATACTCATTTGAGTAATGTTTCATGTGTCTTTTCGTGTTTTTTTTGCTATTAATACTTGAAGAAGAAAATTCAATGTTTCTTGCCCCCATACTTTCCTCAGTGGCTGATTTTGTTGGCAAACAAAGGAGTCTCTGCAAAATTTGGACAAGGGTGGAAGGTTAAATTGACTTCAGTATTAAATCCAGGAGCTTTTCTCTGTTCTTGACTTCCCATTGCTTAACACTATTGATTGTGCCTTGCCTCTTGAAATTCCTTCTTTGATTTCAGCAAAACTATATTCTGCCCCAGCTATGCTTGTGGGTTTTTGTTTGTTTGCTTGTTTTTGCCTTTTTTTAGGAGCATTTATTTCTTATGCTTTTCCTTTAACCCTAGATATTTTCCAGAAAAATAAAATCATAGTTACTAATGTGGTTTTGTCTCCTAGATTATTTTTTATGTCTAGTTGACCACTGAAAGTGGAAACTTTATATACTATCTCAATTATTACAATATGTAAAGGCCTTTGAGATTGGTACCTAAAACATTTGAATCTTTTTTTTTTTTCTTTACCACTCTTAATTCTGGCAACTTTTTCTTGAGGGCTAGGGGGTCTTATTTCATTAATATTTATTTATAAAAAAAACTTTAGGGCTAAATTTAGAGTTACTTTGCTCTAGAAAGGATTTGCATTTCCTTATGCCGGAGCCAAAGAACACTATGAACCTGGAGCTATTTAACCATTTTAACAGGTAGTTCTATAAAGTGAAACAACTGTGGCAATTTCCCTTTGTCTGTTTTCTTATTTGCTAGCTTGGAATCTTTATATTTTTTATACTCTACTTTTATTTCTCTTCTCCTCTATTTGATGTATTTTGACTATTCAATGTAATTTCTTTTTATCGAGTTGTCCTCAGAAACTCTGTTCAGACATCTCTTTAGATCAAATCTATGTGGGTAATTTCTTGTGTTATCTATACATCTTAGCCCTTTAAGCTAAATTTAAGCTCTGTATTTCATATGGTCTTTCTCCCCCCCAACCCGAGATTTATATATTTATTTGAGAGAGAGAGAGAAAGAAAGAGGGAGAATGATGGGGAAGGGCAAAGAGAAGGAGAGAGACAGAATATCAAGCCAAATCCCCACTGAGCTCAGAATCCAACATGGGGCTTGATCTCCTTAGATCATGCTCTGAGCCAAAACCAAGAGTTGGACACTTACCCAAATGAGCCACCCTGGTGCCCATATTGTGTCTCTTTCTATAACCTAAGTGCAGGCCAAAGTACTATAGCAACTAAAGAAATATACAAACTTAAAGAATATACTTGAACTGTATTACCTTTCCTAAGAAATTCCTAGTTGCCTACCCTAGGATCCACACTGCTTGAAGGTATGTTTCATTCCCAATGGGCAATACTCAAGGGTTATTCAGTTCACTGGGTAACCTTGCAATTTCTACTTATACTAGAGATAGGCTTTCCCTTTGGTCACTCCCTATTCCTCTCATTTCTTTCTCAGAGCCATTCCTTTTATGCTCCAATTAAAAAAAAAAAAAGAAGAAAAGGAAAGAAAAAAAAAGGAAAGAAAAGTAACCCAAATATGTAAAATTAGCTTCTCTCCAGGTTTAGAGTAATAAAAGTAATTTTCAGTATTTTGTTGTTTCATTTTACTTCAGAATCTGTTTCTTTCTTTGCTCACAAGTTTTGAAGTCTCCTGCATTGGGTTTAGCTTATAATTGTATTTGGTACTATTAAATAATTTTCACTTATTTCTATATTTTGGGTTTAAGCTTTTTGTTTAGGTATTATGTAAAAGGAATTTTGTAATAAAGATTCACTCTTCCACTTATTAACTCAAATATTTATATCTTTTTTTTTAAGATTTTATTTATTTATTTGACAGAGATCACAAGTAGGCAGAGAGGCAGGCAGAGAGAGAGGAGGAAGCAGGCTTCCTGCTGAGCAGAGAGCAGGATGCAGGGCTCGATCCCAGGACCCTGTGATCACAACCTGAGCTGAAGGCAGAGGCCTCAACCCACTGAGCCCCCAGCTGCCCCTCAAATGTTTATATCTTAATGAATTGTCTCTACTATTGGAAATTTATAAGAATGATTTCAAAGATGAATTATAGGAACTGCTTCAAGTGTTTTCTCCATCATTGTTCTCAGTTCTCTCTCTCAGTTAATGATGTGTCATTAAAATTACAAAATTTGCTACATAGAATGATTAAAATGTAGGAAGATTATGGCTCCAAAACTGATTTAGTTCAATTTTAGAAATTGAGTATGTGCAGTATGTTAGGCATTTATCTAGGTACTATGTCTAAAGGATAAATAAAATACTATTCATAAATACCTTACATCAAATCCAAGCCGTCTCATTTCTTATATCTATTATCTAGTTCTTAGACAGAACAACAAAGAAAATATGCCATTATAGTGTTTTCTAATATATAAAAATAATTTTGATTAAGAAAAGGAAAGCTGATGTGTGATAAAATCTGATTTGTCATAAATACTAACATATTTGCTGTTTGATAGAATCTTATTTAGAATTTTTGAGATTTGAGAATCTACTTAAGATAATTTTTTAAGTAGAATGTTTAACCATTGCATACACCAAGAACTTTAAATTTTTAATATTTGGTAGACTATTTGTAGAATTTTAGGCTCTCCTTAATCTCCTAGAGTATGTCAACCTAAATTTGACCTAACAATTTTTTGTAATGTAACATGGAATCACCTTTATTTACTTTATTCTGTTTGAATTCTATGCTCTGGCTCAGTTTTATTCTAAGAAAATGCTGAGGAAGAAACAGTTGCTCCAATAAGGAATGGTTCCAGGTGATTGCTTTTGGATAGTAATTTTCTTACTTTTTAATTTGCTTATCATTTCCTTTGATTTTAGGTTATCATCTCATGTTTCACTGAAAAGAGTGTACTTCTTTACCTCCAAGCAATTTGTTCCATAAACTAATGCTACTTTATGGATTTAGTAGGGAAAACTGAGACAATTCTCTGACACTATGCTAGTGGGAACATAGAATATGCTTATGACTTCCTGTCATTACTTTACACTTATTATCTCTGCTCTATTGAGTTTATTCATGATCAAACGACAACTATTATCTAGATATAGTCAGTACTCATTATTCACAGATCCTTTATTTAAGAATTTTCCTGCTCACTAAAACTTATCTGTAATCCTAAAATCAATACTCAAATTGTTCTCCCAATCATTCACAGACATGTAGAGAATAGCTAAATTTTTGAGTCATCCCATAAGCATATTTCCAGCTAAGGTTAAACAAGTCAATGTTTGCCTTCTTGTTTCAACTTACACTCAGAAATGGCCAGAAAATAGAGATGATAGTTCAGTGCAGTATAAGAAGTTCTGGGCCTGGGGTTAGTCAGATGATATTTGAATTACTACTCTGGCACTTGTTAATGGGGCTGCTTTGGGTAAGTTACTTAACACTTCTGAACTTAGTTTTCTTTTTTGAAAAATAAAGAACTAGAATTTGCTAGAAAGAGTTGTTGGTAGGATTCAAGATTATAATATATGTGAGATATACATATATTACCCAAGAAGCAATGAATGATTCAGCATTCACTAATTCAGTGTTTTTAGTGACTTTATAGAACATATGGGTAATGAGAATAGATTGTATGTACTTACACACACACATATTAGATATAAATGTGTTATACATACACATTATATATGTATTATATAGATGCTTCTTACATGTACTAAATATATATCCTATCAGCAACCTTTTTTGCCAGAGAGTGAGAAATATTCTCTGGTTTTCTGCAAGAATCACTTTTCAATAATCTGTTAAGAAAAATTTAAAGCTATTCTAAGTATGACATTGAAAGTTTTATATTATCTTCCTTCACTCCTCACCTAGGATCATCTCTGTGATTTAGCCACCTACTGAACACATTTACCTAAAACTCTTATAAGGACTTTATGAATTTTCATATCTAAAGCCAGGCTTAAGACACTCTACCTAAATATCCGTACTACAAAATGTGACATCATGCTTAATATAATGGAAAATAGGAATGGACATAAACAGCTTTGAGACAGGGTCCTGGCACTTCCACTTACTGGCAGCATGACTTGAAGCCAGTCACATGAACTCGCTGTTCATTAGTAACCTCATCTATATCTATAGCACAGATAATATAAGTAGCAAACTTAAAGTTTTGTGTGATTATATGTGTGTACCTATGTATAAGAAACTATAGAGTGCCAAAGACACAGTGAGTCCTATTATTCTTTTTAAATATACTGTTGATGGAAATGTAAATTGGTGCAAACACTGTGGGAAACAATATGGGGCTTCCTCATAAAAACAGATCTACCTCATGATCCAGGAATTTCAATTCTGGTTATTTGTCTGAAGAAAAGAAAAATACTAATTTAAAAAGATACATGCATGGTTATTTACAATAGCCAAGATAGGAAAAAACCTAAGCCTCCATCAATAGATATATAAAGAAAATATGCTATATTTCATATACTATAAATATATAATATAAATATATATATTTTACTACACACACACACACACACAGAGAACACGCATACATTCACACACAATGGAATATTAGTCAGCCATTAAAGAAACCCAAACAAGGAAATTCTGCTATTTGCAGCAACATAGATGGACTGTGAGAGCATTTTCCTAAGTAAAATAAGTGAAACAAAGAAATGCAAATACCATGATCTCTCTTATATGTTGAGTCTAAAAAATAAAATAAAACAAAATTTTTTGAAAAAAATTAAAAACCAAACAGAAGTGTTAATTAACTCACCCCAAAAAATTAAAAACCAAAATCCAAACTCACAGATACAGAAAACAGATTTGTGGGAGCAAAAGGCAGGAGAATAGAGGGGAATGGGGAGAATGAGTAAACTGGTTTTTTTGGTTTGTTACTTTAAATAAATAGAGTAAAAATTAAGAATAAAAACAAAGGGTTATTAATCTTGATTTTTCTTGGAATACTTGTTTGTTTTAAATTCAAACAATATTTTATTTCTTATTTTCTAAGACTTTATTTATTTGACACAGAAAGAGAGGGAGAGGGAGAGAGAGCACAAGCAGGGGGAGCAGCAGAAGGAGAAGGAGAAACAGGTTTCCCAATGAGCAAGGAGCCTGATGTAGGGCTCAATTCCAGGGCCCTGGAATCATGACCTGAGCAAAAGGCAGAGCTTAATGACTGAGCCACCCAGGTGCCCCTTAACAAGATTTTAAAAAGTAATTCTATATCCACTCTATCAGATGATGAGTTTTCATAAATATTGTTACTCCAAAATAGATGACACTTTAATGAAATTTCACTTTAAAGAAAAGCAATTTTCAGGAAAAGACGTGGAGAAAATACAAATGCATGTTACTAAATGAAAGGATAAATCTGAGAACTCTACATACCACATGGTTCCAACAAGATGACATTTCGGAAAAATGTAAAACCATGGAGACAGTAAAAAGATCAGTGCCTGCCAGAGGTTGGGGGTAGGAGTGAAGGAGAAAGAGGGAGAGAGGAGAGAATTTTTGAGGGTAGTAAAAACACTCTGTATGATAATATATTGATTAACACATGCCATAACGCATTTGTCCAAATCCACAAATGTACAACACCAAGAATGACATCTAATATTAACATGGATTTTGAGCAATTGAAATGTGTTGGTGTAGATTCATTGATCGTAACAAATGTACCACTTATGTGGGGGATATTCATAGTGGGCAAACTACCCATGTGTTAGGGCAAAGAGTCTAAGGGAAATCTTTGTACCTTCCTCTTAATCTTGCTATGAACCCAAAACTGCTTTGAAAAGTCTTTTAAAAACTCATGTTCAGTAGTTAAATATAATAAAAGATTATCAACTCATATTTTTAACATTTCCAAAATAAATCTCCATTTTGGGAAATTGCATGAACTTAAGTGACACCACTGGAGGTTTAATACCTGCTTGGGATATTGCCTTCTGGTGTGTTGTTGTCACCACAGGAGAAAGATAGGGTGACCACCTTGAGAGAGAGAACAGAGAGAGAAAGAAAACTGCAGATAGGCCAGCTCCTCCAGATGAGCTACTTTTCAGTTAACCTCATAGTTGAAGGCAATCATAGGCAAAAGCTCATGTGGGAATTGCAAAAGAACCCAAACTAACCCACAAAATTGTGAGAAATAATACATTATTGTTTTAAGCCACTAAGATTTGAGGGTGATTTGTTATACAGAAAAGAGTAATTTAAACAAACACAAATGTAGCAAATTCCTCAAATATTGTTTGATCAAATTGAAAAGGACATTTCAAATATTTTGTTAATTTTGAAACCATACCAATAGTATAAATTTTGAGGAAGCAACTAATATTTTTTCTAATTTTTTTCAGTGTTCCAAGATTCATTTTTTATGCACCACACTCAGTGTTCATGCAATACGTGCCCTCTTAATCTTTTAACATTCCCGTTTTTTTCCCAGAGAAGCAGATTGCAGAACAACAAAATTCAGTAATTTCTATTTAGCTAATGACTTCCATTTAAATCATCATTAAAATAAATTTCAAGATCATTATCCATAAACTTTCAGTGCAGTTAGGAAAATTCACAAATGTTCAACATAATTCTGAAAACTCATTAAAGTTTATTGAGCAATTGGAAGCTTCTTGAAGGAACAGGAAAGTTTTGTTCCTCTTTGTGTCCACTAGTATAATGGCCAGCTCATGTCAGATAGTGAGGAATTGTATAACATAACACGAGTGAGTATCTGCCCTAGGAACTTTCATGTGCAGAATTTCAAGAAATTAAAGAATGAAAGTTCTCAGAATAGAGGCTTACTTTTGATAGCCATGCAAAAAAAATGTAGTAATATCTGATTATTTTTAAACATTATTTGAACTGGATAAATGATATAATGTTTATAAAATTGTAAGTTTTCTAGGCTTTTATTAGTTTCATTTGGGGGTTTGGTTTCCTTTTTTTAACTATTTCTACACAAGTTCCTATAAAAAGTGATAAGTTGCACATATTTATGATGGATTCACTAGCTATTAGCAGAACAAATTTACAGATTTCAGTCCTACACAGCTTATATCAACTAAACTTATTTATTAATGTGGTCAAACAAATTTCTGGGTTTTTATAGGTAGTGTACATAGAAATTTTATTTATCATTTCTTGAATCTCTTATAGTAATACAATGTAGGATTCTGCATGATGTTTTCCAGTTAGATTTTCCATATCGGATGACTTTTTAAAGCCCTTCTGTGTATTTATGGCTTCTCTAACATAAACATAAATTTAATAAATTTCAAAGTGTATAGATATAATTTATTATTATAATTTTTTTAGTTTTTATTTTTAATTATTATAAAATGTTTTATAATAAATGTGTAAATCATTATAGAATAATTCATTCAAGCAGCTCTTGCAGTTTGTAACATGATAATAAGAGCTGATACCTACATTTTAATTTCCACATAATCAGTGTTTTATAAATACTTCACTTATTTATTAATTTAATCTTCACAACAATCCTTTAGTTAAGAAATGGATTATCCCTATTTTAAAAATGAAAAACGAAAGCTCTGATACAGGGGATTTGTGTAACCTCCTTAAAGATGGAGTAGTAAAGTTAGAAACTGAACCCAGGCAAACTGAGTTGTCTTCTGTTTTCAGCAATTTGGTAAACACTCAGGGAAATAGAGGACAACTGCAAGATAGTTTTTTTAAGTTTAAAGGGTCAGGGAGACAAGCATTTATGCTTAATGAATATGAAAAATTGCATATCTAAAAGAAAGCATTATGTTTAATGCTAGGATGTGTGGTAGACAGTATAGCAAATTATTTTCATCAGAATTAAGCCACAGCATTTCTTTTACGTATATGAACTCTAACACCTACAACAATCCTATGAGGTAGGTAAAATTATCAACTTTTAATACGTGAAGAAATTAAAGTAAAGAGTATAAGTAATTTATCCAGGGCTAAACAGTCAGTAAGAGATGATGTTGGTGTCTAAGCTTTCATATGTGTATCTTAGAGTATATGTTCCTTTATTATAGCACACAGAAGAGAGAAACATAATAAAAGGAGGTCAAGGAAAAGATGGGCTGGGGGTTTTCCTTGGTCTTAAACATGAAGAAGTTATAATGGGTTCAAAGAGAGACAAGGGCATTTTAGAAAAATAGGGAATTTTGAAAGCCAGGCTGAGGAGTAGAGATAGGTACTGGAAATTTGTGAAGAGGGGGATGAGGCTCAATCAGGTTTTTAAAAAATAGACTAGTCTAGATTATATTGACTCTATTTGAGCAAAGAAGTCAGCCAAAAGACTCTAGATTAGCGAATTAATAGGCAAGAGATCTTTGGTGTCAGAAACAGTAAGGAAAGGTATGGACATATAAATTACATTCATCTTGATAAAACCTTACTTTAATAAAGCACTTTGCAAATGCACATTCATATAATACACAGACCAGATAGACTAACTGAACATAAAAGTGAAAGAGAATAATAAAAACTGGATTATTTCAAGTTAAATTTAAATATTTATTACATACAAGCTGGCAGTTTCAGTGACTGAAATAAATAAATTTGAAGGAGAAAATAACTTGTGAGTAAAAGTGATAAACTTATTGAGATTGAGGTGATATTGAGGTTGAGGTAATATTGAGATAACCAAGTGAAAAATATTTTAAAAAATACAGGGACTTTTAACCAGATTCAGGAAAATAGACACAACCTAATCATATCCATAGCGCCTTCTCCAAAATTCAGGTCTTACCAAAAAATCCCATAGATGGAGAATAATATGCACCCAAACTTCAGAAATGTCCACAGCTAAAATGTGGGAAGAAAGTCAACAATAGAAACTGTGTAAGAAAAATCTGAGAGGCAGGGAGCAAACCTGAATAGGGTACCATCACAGGAATCATGAATATGAGGCTTCTGTAATTCCTATGGATTATTTTTAAATGGAAGGAGAGTCCCTTGAACTGGATATCAACTAAATAATTTTACTTCTGAAAATGGAAAAAAAATAATTGGATGGATGGATGGAGAACACTGCCCATTTTTTTTTTTAGTTAATCTCTATCATCCAGTGATGTCTGGATTCTTTGAAGGTAGAATGTGAGGACAGCACTATATAATATAAAGGATCTAACATTATCTTTTTCTATTTTGGAAATACAGTTTAATATGTCAAGATGCACTAATACTAAGTACTTAGTAAATTTTTGTTATTAAAGGTATAATATAAAAAAAATAAACTTGAACCATTCTTGTGCAGGCAGAATTCACTCACTGAGAAAAGAAAAAAAAAAGAAAAAAATGAAGGAAACCAATCTTTATTGATCAGGGACTATTTTCTAGGCACTATGAACATTTTTGAAGAATTGTTAGAGAAATATAAAGTGGTATTTATTAAAAACTTATTGCTATTAATGTTATGACTAACACCATACCTTATTAGTTTCGGGAAAACTGAACTTAATAAGAAAATAAGGGAAAAATATGGTATTATCACTCTGCAAGGTAGAAAATTGAACCTTGAACTGTAAAGCAAATTAATTATTTTCTGATTAACTTCTGACATATTAATAGTAAGACACATATATAAAATGAAGAAAAAACTATATTAATTATCAAGCATCAACAGTGATAGCTTTGCTTTATGAATATTTACAGGAAAAAAGAGGGATAGATTTGACTATGTTAAAGCAAAATCTTCTTAAAAGATTATATTAAAGATCCCAGAGATATACCTTCACTTTATGCGCGCACACACACACACACACACAAAATCACATACTTCTCTGGAAGGAATAAAACTGAATTTTACATGCCTTTGTTTCAAGATATTTGAATTTCTAAGCAGTTTACATATGCAATTCAGATGATCCAAACTTCTCCCATTTCTTTTTCTATACTCTTTCAATCTTGGGTACAAGTTCATCTTAAATAGTATTCTATTTTTTTTTTAATTTAAAAGATTTTATTTATCTATTTGACAGAGAGAGAAAGACGGATGTTGTGAGAGCACAAGCATGGAGAGTTGCAGAGGGTGAGGGAGACATAGTCTCCCTACTGAATAGGGAGCCAGACTCTGCGGCTCAATCTCAGAACCCTGGGAATCATGACCTGAGCTGAACGCAGATGCTTAACCAACTGAACCACCCAGTTTTCTTTTCTTTTTTTCTTCCTTTTTTTTTGGTTAAATACTCAACAAAACCTTAAAAATCAAATCAAAAGATTAAAATATGTATGGGTTTTTAAATGATCCTAACATTTCAAATGTAAATATTAGACAAAAACCAGATATGTGTATATAGGTAAATAAATATACTTATGCAAACCAAATATATGGATGTGTGTATGTATATCTGTATCTACATTCATCCTTTTGGGATGTTTACTCAGAATAAGGTAAAGGTGATGCATTTAGATAGGTACAGTGCTTCCCTCTGAAGTATTGTGGAGATAAACAAACATTTCATATCTGCTTGTAAAAGAAATATAGGGTAGACAACCATTGAAGAAGAGTATATTAGGTGTTTTCACGTACTTGCTCACTAGTAAGGGCACAGTAAGAGTAAAATGATAAGAGTAAGCATCTCAGTTCTTCACTTGTTCCCCACACAAGCACTGTCCTTTATTACTATAAAAAAACACTTGTTTATTTTTAATTAATTATTAATATACAGTGTCATATGAGTTTTGGGCATACAGTGATTACATAATTGTATATATTACCTATCCAGTCCTCATCATGATGTGTACTCTTAATCCCCCTCTCCTATTTCACCCATCCTCCCAAGCCCCCTCCCCTCTGTCATCCACCAGTTTGTTATCAATACTTAAGAATCTGATTTTTTGAAATAAAAGTAAGGCATCTGCTTTTTGTACAACTCAACACCAAAAAAATGAATAATCCAATTAAAAATGAGTAGAAGACATGAGCATTTTTCCAAAGAAAACTTGGATGGTTAATAGATGCTTGAAAAGATGTTCAACATCACTAATCATCAGGGAAATGAAAATCAAAACCACAATGAGATATAACGTCATACCTGTCAGTATGCTTAAAATCAAAAACCACAAGAAATAACAACTATTGGCAAGGATGTGGATAAAAAGGAACCCTCATACTCTGTCAAAGAATGCTAAATGGTTTAGCCATTGTGGAAAACAGTATGGAATTTCCTCAAAAGATTTAAATTGAATTAGAATATGGCCCAGTAATTCCACTATTGGGTATTTACCCAGAGAAAATTAAAATTAAATTAAAATTAAATTAAATTAAAATTAAAACCCTAATTTTAAAAGATATATGTGACTCCATTTATTGTATTTTGTTTTTTACAATAGCCACAATATGGAAGCAACCACGTATTCATCCATAGGTAATGGACAAAGATATGATCATATATATATATATGATCATATATATATATATATATATATATATATATATAAAATATTACTCAGCAATAAGAAGGATTGAAGTCTTGCTATTTACAGCAGCATGAATGGATAGAGAAGTTATAATACTGAGTAAAATAAGTCAAAGAAAGAAAAATACTGTATGACTTCATTCATATGTGGAATTTAAGGAACAAAGAAAATGAACAAAGGAAAAAGAAGACAGAATAGACTGAAAAATTCTTGTTACACCCCACAACACCACTTAGCCCTCATACTTTGTTTCTTTATTATTTTCTTCATTTTCAGTACTGTTTTCTGACAAATAGATA
Organism: Mellivora capensis; assembly: GCA_004024625.1. Taxonomy (NCBI): domain Eukaryota; kingdom Metazoa; phylum Chordata; class Mammalia; order Carnivora; family Mustelidae; genus Mellivora; species Mellivora capensis. The sequence goes on along the minus strand of PISX010006506.1, from coordinate 69,177 downwards.
ACTTCTGACTTTACAGGAAATCCTCTGTAGTGATAAAGTGAATGTAGTGAATAAAGTATTTTAATAAATGAGTTTAAAATTTAAATATAAGATGCTCTAAATACTCACTGCCTTTTATGGTCCAAATTAGATAAACTTTAGTATTGCTGGCAGTCCTATCTGTATCAGACTGAGAAAATTAATGATCCATAAACAAGTATTCCAAGTACAATATTTAGGTCACCAGAGAATGATCCATTTCCTAGAGAACTACCCAATATAATGCTATTTTTATTTTTTTAATCTATGTAGTACTTACTCATGAAAATTTCTATCTATGTATTACATGCATAAAGAGACATAAACTGTCTCTATGGAAAGAACACATTTCTATTTTATAAATTTACAATTCTCAAGTCTCTTACAAATGAGAAATGACATTGATTTGCATTTATTTCGCAGTTCTGATTTTAACTGTCTGCAAAAACTGACTTGTGATATAATTACAAAGTTTATGTCAAAATACCATCAAAATGTACAGACTACCCACTATTTAAAAAATTTAATATTTACATATAAAACATCACTAACAATTTGAGACTATGCAGTGTCTTTTTGAATAATTCACCACAAATGCATACTGAGATAAAAGGAAAAAGGCCAACAGCTAATCTTTCTTGAATAACCTATAATTCAGATCCATGAGTGTTAGATACAAAGAAATATTTACATGTTTTCATTTGTTTGAGCATTTTGATGAGTAGACAAGACATTTTTTTCCCAAAAAGCTACCAGTGACTTTAATCATCACCTTCGTCTTCCCATCTATTAACTTTGTCTATATATTTTTTTCATTTTCAAAGCATTCTTTTATGAATTACTTTATCAGTTCATTCAATTAATGAACTTACTATATTTGTGGCACAATCCTAGGCAAAATAAAGGAATAAAAATTGGGGGAAGTCTTAACATCTTATATAGGCAATGAGAAATATGTAAGACTAGTCAATCATAATGCCAACACATAGATCAAGCCCTTCCTGCGACCTCAAGCTCTGACCAATATCAAGAAGTTATGGTTTATACTACTTGGTTCATTGACTTGGTCCCAGGCCACTGACTTCTCATCACTACTGCTTATAGTCTCTTCCCTCTACTTACCCTTTACCACAGAGGCTTGAAATGCAGGAGTTCAGTGTTTTTGTTTTTGTTTTTGTTTGTTTTATTTTTCAATTGGAGGTAGGAATAAGCAAAGGAGAAGAAGCTAAAGCTTAAATTTCACAAATTAAAAAAAAGTGATTTTGAATGTCCTTTGTCTAACCTCTATTTTAGGTATCATATTCATATAATAATTACACACAAGCATACACTGACACAGTCACAACAAATATTAGAGATTAAAGTAAAAGGGAGTAACAGAAGAACCCATTGAGCTCTGTTCCAATAATATCTACGAAACTCTGACACTGGTACCCTTAAACAATAAACCCATTAGCTCCATAGTTCCAATGAGTCCAAAACTTGCCACAAAACAAGGCTAGCAAGTTATGTACATAAATAATGACAATATGAAGAAACTGTGGAAATGCCATTAAAGGAGAAAATTCTAATTAGGATGATCAGGTAATAACCCTAGAGGAGATACTAGCTGGCCTACCATTTGATGGAGAGAGAGCACAGAGTGTTTTCCTGAAATCAACTGAGAAATAGGGAGGCAGGCTAAACAAAAGCTCAATTTGATAGTCCAGTTGGGTGGAGTATTGATGGAAAAGTATGTGGGATAATATCTCAAGAGAAATTAAAAATGATTTTAGAGGGGTGCCTGGGTAGCTCAGTAGATTAACTGTCTGCCTTCTGCTTAGGTTATGATCCCTGAGTCCTAGGATCTAGGCTTCATCAGGCTTCTTGCTAAGCAGGGAGTCTGATTCTCCCTCTTGTTCTGCCCCTCCCCCTGCTCTCTCTCTCTCTCAAATAAAATCCTTTTTAGAAATGATTTTAAAGATTTTACTCTTTTCCTGGGAATATGTTAAAAAAATAAAAGCAGTTCAGAATCAAGATGTGAGATTATCAAAGTGTGTCATAGTTTTTAATATAGTCAAGATTTCTTTTGCTGATACTCAAGTGTTTGATTCTCTCTAAATTTTACAATTTAGGGACACCTGCATGGTTCAGTGGATTAAGCCTCTGCCTTTGGCTCAGGTCATGATCTCAGGGACCTGGGATCAAGCCATCAGGTTCTCTGCTCAGCAGGTAGCCTCCTTCCCTGTCTCTCTCTGCCAGCCTCTCTGCCAACTTGTGATCTCTCTCTGTGTGTCAAATAAATAAATAAAATCTTTAAAAAATTTAAATTTTACAACTTAATTTCTCGAGAATACAATCTGAATGACTTAGCTCACATTTTGTGTCAAGCTCTGAAAAGTTACTTCTGCTCACCTGAATCCAATCAACAGTATCAAAAGGAAGATTTTAGATTAAGGCTCCCCTATTAAAAAGGGGCTGAAGACTTGGCAGATTCAAGTTGGAGGAATTTTGCACTATGCCAGAACATTATCCACTTGTCCAGTGAAAGAAGCAAGAGACAGCATTAGATGTTACATATTAGTATGGGAGAGAGTCATAGTTGAGATATTCTAGAAAGTTCTAGGGAAGACACACACAAAGATTAGGACAAACTAGCCTCTGATTGATGTTAGAGATCATTTTATTTTTTGTATAAAGTTATGCTTAAAAGAAGAAAACTCCACATACAATTGTTTAAAATAGGATGAAAAAGATAACCAGACTTAAATGCTTTAACTTGAAGTTTCTCTCAATATTTTGATGCCTTTTGGGAGAGTCAGTGAAAAGCATCATTTATAAATTGTGTAGAAAGCACAAGAGTTACAAACCTTAGAATAACTCATCAAAGGCAAAATATTGTCTTTCTTACTCTGGTGTAATATTGATCTATGTAGTACAAAAGGGTACAAGTGATTCACCATAATCTGCATTTTCTCTCTCTCTCTCTCCTTTGAACTTATAGCTAACTATATCAAATTCTAGCCAATGGATTGTGATTTCCAGTCCTACATATATCTGATTCCCTTCTACTAACAAACTTGCTTCTCCAGGTTTTTCCATTTTTGGTGATCTTTCCAAGATCCTCACTTCACTTTACCAAATATGAAGCATAAAGAAAAAGAAAAAGAAAAAGAACTTTAAATTTTCAGGTTTAAGTAACCAACCAAAGTAGTAAGTTACCTGTCCAAATAGGTATATGACAAGCAATTGTGAACATCCATGGAGAAAGCACAGTAAATCAGAAAAACTAAGTTGCCTACTCATGTTAGGTATAATGGTATACAAATATTCCCCCAATAACATTTTTAAATAAATAGATCTCTCAATTACAGGAGTCCAACCTAAGAAAACAAGAAATTGTGTTTTATGTTCAAACAAAACAGTTCATATTTAAATGTTAGTAATAATTTCAGTTTCCATTTTAGTTGCACAAGAAGTCCTTAACTTAATAAGGAATTTCAACAGAAAACATATCCCTTTTACTCAGCAGTCTCCCAATAAACCTAATTCACTAAAAATTAGCTCCTGTAATTTATAAGAGCACTTATCAAGATGAATCACTTCTAGATGTAATTATCCTCATTTATTGAAAGTTATGGGACAAAAAAAAGTGAAGGAAACTTCTTTTTCACTGAAGGAAATATGTTGGAGAGAATTAAATCCTCAGCAGAACCATGAAAAATGAATGCATTCATTGCTGTATTCAATCATTTTAATGCTTTAATATTTGTTCTTTTTCTAATTTATGTGAATTAGCTACAATTGTTATATATATTTTATTTTTCATTCCACCCACATCTGTATTGATAGTGATGTTTTATATATTTTAAAAATTCTACTCCAAATGCCAGTGCATTTCCTTGTATACACCGATTTTAAAATCAAGCAAGCAAAAGCATGATGCATGTATCTTATCTATACCTGAATATATATAAACACATATTTATATTTAGATACAAGTGTGCAATGTTATTACACGTTAAGTACTTGGCAAAGTTAATCAGGCATATGTAAATACTGAAACCCTAAATTTTATCTTAACATTTCTATAAATCGAAAGTGTGTATTCAGTCCCTAAATCGTCACTATATATGGTGGCCTACACATCTACATAAACTAGCTCTAATCTGACTCCTGATTGCATCTCTCCTCAGCCTCAACATTCTGTGCTATGGCCCTACTAGTCTTCTTTTAGTTTCTTGAGTTCATAGAACTTCTTTTGGCTTTTGGAATCTTAATGCAAGCTAATTTCTCTCCTTTGCATATTCTTTATGCAAATTTCACATGTATAATCCTTATCATTTAAGTCACTCTATGTAAAATACAGACTTCTACCATATCACCATCAACCCCATTTCTCTCTACATTTGTATTTCATAATGCTTATTACAATCATAAATTAATTTAACTTATGATATGGATTATTTAACTTATAATACATATATGTTTATTGTTTATTTTGTTCACTACCTATCATCAGTTCAGTGGAGCTTCATTACAATTAAAGCCCTCACAGTGTTTTCACTTTTCTTGGAGGGATGTCCAAGGGTGGAATTTCTGGATCATATGGTAATCCTGTTCTTGGATTTTTTTGAAGGGCCTTTATGCTCTTTTTCATAGTGGCTGTACCGGTTTGCATTGTGGTCAACAGTGCACAGGGGTTTCCTCTTCTTCACATCCTTGCCAAAACATGTTTCTTATATTTTTTATTGTAGTCACTCTGGCATATGTGAAATGATATGAAGGTTTTGGTTTGCTTTTCCCTAATGATTGGTGATGTTGAACATCTTCCCATGTGCTTGTTGGCCATCTTTATGTTTGCTAAGTGTCCACTGATGGACAAATGAATAAAGATCACACACAGACACAGATAAACAGGAATACTACTCAGCCATAAAAAAGAGAATCTAATCTTGCCACTTGTAACAACATGGATGGACTTTGAGGACATTATGATAAGTGACATAAGTTAAAGAAAGACAAATACCATATGATTTCACTTATATGTGGAACCAAAACAAGAAATCAAAACCACACAAACCAAACAAACCAACCAAGCTTATAAAGGGGGCTTGACAAAATAAGTAAAGGGAGTCAAATGGTACAAACTCCAGTTATAAAATAAGTAACATGGGAATATAGCATACAGTGTGGTGACTATAGTTAATAATATTGTATTGTATATTTGAAAGTCATTAATAGATTAGATCTGAAAAATTCTCATAAGAAGGAAAAAATTCTAACTATGTAACAAATGGTAACTAGACCATTGTGGTTATCATTTGGCAGTATATACAAATATCTAGTCATGTCATATGCCTAAAAATAATAAAATACTATATATGAATAATGCAATATTTTCTCAAATTTAAAAAAAGTTCTCACAGACTATATTTTGACATTGTGTATAAGGGTTAACAATCTCTAAAACATAACAGTTAATATATAATATTTATATATAATGAAATGCCAGAGGCATAAGTATATTTTTATATACATTAAAAAATTCTGGATTGATACATAAAAATTAATGTGTAGTTAACTATGACATTGAGTGTGGACCTTCAGTGGATAAAGATTCAGGGCTTTAGAAGAAAATATATATATTTTTTAAAGATTTTATTTATCTGACAGACAGAGATCACAAGGAGGCTGAGAGGCAGGCAGAGAGAGAGGAGGAAGCAGGCTCTCCACGGAGCAGAGAGCCCGATGTGGGGCTCGATCCCAGGACCCTTGGATCATGACCTGAGCCAAAGGCAGAGGCTTTAACCCACTGAGTCACCCAGGAGCCCCCAGAGTATATATTTTTAAAATATTTTTATTTTTTTACTTTTTAGAGTATATATTTTTTTAATTAAAAAAAATATTTTATTTTTTTAACGATTTATTAATTCCATAGAGACAGCATGCAGAGAGGGTCAAAGGAAGGGGATAGGATAGAATTCCAAGCAGACTCCCAAATGAGCACAAAGCCCAATGAAGTGTTCTATCTCACAACCCTGAGATCATGACCTGAACTGAAACCAAGAGTCAGATACTTAACAACTGAGCCATGCTGGGGCCCCAATATTTTGATTTTTAAAGCATGCTAGTACATCATTCAGAAATTGATTTTTTTAAATTTTATTTATTTATTTATTTATTTTATTAAGAAATTGAATATATGAAATTAACTTTTTAAAGTTATTTTAAATTTTGTCTGGTCCCAGGAATTCAACCAGATATAGTTATCAAACCACTCTGAACACCTACAAACTCAATAGGAGATCGAAGAAAAGAATAGTAGCAATTCTACGGACAGAAATGTGATCACTTTCTGGAAGGTAGGACTTGCAGAGAAGTGAATCTGAGGCGATATAAACTGTGGGGGGAGGGGCTCATTCCCAGCAAGTGGTAGAGCAACGGAGCAGAAAATTGGAACTTTTAGAAGTCTGCTCCACTGGGGGATGTTGCTCTAGAGGCTAAACAGGGGATGAAGCCCTCACTGAGACAGCATGGTCTCAGGACCCTCAAGATCAGAGAAAGACTGGTGGTGCCAGAATGTGGCAGAGCTCCTAGGTATTAGAGTAGGGAAACCGGCTGCAAAGTCAGAGCCAAGGAGTGGACTCGCGGCTCAGGGTTGCCATCAACCATGACTCTTGGCACAGTCGGACCACTGCTTTTTGAGCAGGGACCCCAAAAGTGGCAAATCTGGAGAAATCCCCCCTTCCTCCACCAGGAGGAGCAGCATGGGAGTGTGCTTCAGGATTGTAGACTCCAAATGGGGCATGTTCCAGAGATATCAACACTAGGTCACTGGCCAAGTGAGCTTGGAGTGTGGACATAGGCCAGGAAGAAAGGTGTAATTGACTGCTTTTCTCTGAGGGCTAACTGAAGAGGGGGACTCTGAGCTCTTGACTCCTCTGTGGCTAGAGATTAGGAGGCTGCCATCTTCATTCTCATCCTCCATAGCTGTATGGAAAGCTTTCGGGGAACAAAACAGTTTACTTAGCCTTGCCTCTGGCAAGGGCGGTACAATTCCACCTGGGGTAAAGACATTTAAGAATTACTGCAAGAGGCCCCTCCTCAAAAAGATAAGCAAGAACACCCAGCCAAGATCAAATTTACTGAGCAATGAGAACAGCAAAGCACCTGCACTAGGGATATATAGCACATAAAATTCATGGCTTTTTCCCCATTATTCTTTACTCTTTCAAGGTTACATTTTTGTTATTTTTTCTTTTTCTATTTTTTTAAATTGTTCTCTTTCCTATTTTAACCTATTTTTACTATTTTATCTAATCAATACCTTTTAAAAATCTTTTTAATTTTTATTTTTATAGTCATAGTCTATCCCTTCAATGTATTTAACCTTACTTTTTGTATACATATAAGTTTCTCTTTCTTTAAAATTTTGGGATACAGTTTATTCTAACAGACTAAAATATAACCTAAATCTAGCATATGGCTTTGTTCTAGTCTCTAGCCTGATCACATTCTCTCCTTTTTTTTTCTTTTGTCTCTTTTTTTTTAACCAACTTATCAATTCCTTTTTTAAAATCTTTTTTTAAATTTTCATCTTTACAGTCATATTCATCCCTTCATTGTGTGTACTTTTATTTTTGTATATTAAAAAAAGCATATATATATGCTTTTCTTTCTTTAAAATTTGGGAGACAGTTTCTTCTAACAGACCAAAATATACCCAAAATCAAGTGTGCAGCTCTTTTCTATTCACCAGCCTAATCGTGTGTGTGTGTGTGTGTGTGTGTGTTTATTTTCCTTTCTTCTACCACCAGTTTTAGGTCTATTCTGATTTGGTTAGTATATTTTTCTGGTTTTTTATTTTTATATTTTTAAATTTATATTTATTATATATATATTATATATAATAATATATAATTATTATATATTTATATAAATAAATATATATTTATATAAACATAAAATTTATATTTTTAGTATTTTCTTCTCTCATTCACCTATTCTTCTCTGGACAAAATGACAAGGTGGAAAAACTCACCTCAAAAAAAGAACAAGAGGCAGTACTGACAGCTAGGTACCTAATAAATGTGGACATTAGTAACATGTCAAAACTAGAGTTCAGAGTGATGATTATAAAGATGCTAGCTGTGCTTCAAGAAAAAATATAGAAGATACTAGAGAATGATTATAAAGATGCTAGCTGTGCTTCAAAAAAACATAGAAGATATTAGAGAAATAAAAGAACTAAAATCTAACAAAACTGGAATTAAAAATAGCTATTACTGAGTTGCAAAAAAAAAAGAGAGAAAAAAGATGGAGAGAGAGGCTCTTACTGCTAGGATAAATGAGGCAGAAGAGAAAATTAGTGATGTAGAAGACCAAATGATGGAGAATAAAGAAGCTGAGAAAAAAAGAGATAAAGAACTACTGGATCATGAGGGGACAATTTGAGAGATAAGTGATGCCATAAGATGAAACAATATTATAATAACTGGGATCCCAGAAGAATAAGAAAAAAAGAGGGAAGCAGAAGGTATATTGGAGCAAATTATAGAAGAGAAATTCCATAATTTGGGGAAGGAAACTAGCATTAAAGTTCAGGAGGCACAGAGACCCCCCTCAAAATCAACAAAAATAGGCCCACACCCTGTCATCTAATAGTAAAACTGACAAGTCTCAGAAACAAAGAGAAACTCCTGAGAGCAGCTTGGGATAGAGGTCTGTAACCTACAATGGTAGAAATATTAGATTGGCAGCACCTATTCACAGAGCCCTGACAGGGCAGAAAGTATGGCATGATATATTCAGAGCACAAAATGAGAAAAATATGCAGCCAAGATTATTATATACAGCTAGGCTGTCACTGAAAAAAGAAGGATAAATAAAAAGCTTCCAGGACAAACAAAAACTAAAAGAATTTGCAAACTCCAAACCAGCTCTACAGGAAATATTGAAAGGGCCCTCTAAACAAAGATAGAGCCTAAAATTAACAGACCAGGAAGGAACAGAGACAGTATTCAGTAATAGTCACCTTATGGGTAATGCAATGGCACTGAATTCATATCTTTCAATTTAGTTACCCTGAATGTAAATGGGCTAAATGCCCCCACCAAAAAACACAGGGTATTAGAATGGATTAAAAAACAAGGCCCATTGATATGCTTTCTGCAAGAAACTTATTTTAGACCCAAAGACCTTCCAGATTGAAAGGGAGGGGATGGAAAACCATTTACCATGCTTATGGACATCAAAAGAAAGCTGATGCGGCAATCCTTATATCAGACAAATTAGATTCTAAGCCAAAAACTATAATGAGAGATGAAGAAGGACACTATATCATACTCAAAGGGTCTATCCAACAAGAAGATCTAACAATTTTATATATCTATGCCCCTAACATGGGAGCAGCCAATTATATAAACCAATTAATAACAAAATCAAAGAAAAACATCAACAATAATACAATAATAGTAGAGGACTTTAACCCCCCTCACTGAAATGGACAGATCATCCAAATGAAAGAGCAACAAGGGAATAAAGACTGTAAATGACACACTATACCAGATGGACATCACAGATATATTCAAGACATTCCATCCCAAAACAACAGAATACACATTCTTCTCTAGTGAAGATAGAACATTTTCTAGAATAGATCACATCCTGGGTCAAAAATCAGGTGCCAACCAGTACCAAAATTTGGGATCATTCCCTGCCTATTTTCAATGCTTTGAAACTAGAACTTAACCACAAAAGGAAAGTTGGAAAGAACTCAAATACATGGAGGCTAAAGAGCATCCTACTAAAAAATGAATGGGCCAACCGGGAAATTAGAGAAGAATTTAAAAAATTCATGGAAACAAATGAAAATGAAAACACAACTGTTCAAAACCTTTGGGACACAGCAAAGGGAGTCCTGAGAAGAAAATATATAGCAAAACAAGCTTTTTTCAAAAAACAAGAAAGGTCTCAGGTACACAACCTAATCCTACACCTAAAGGAGCTGGAGAAAAAACAGCAAAGAAAGCCTAAACCCTGTAGGAGAAGAGAAATAATAAAGATAAGAGCAGAAAACAATGAAAGAGAAACCAAAAGAACAGTAGAACAAATTTACAAATCTAGGAGATGGTTTTTTGAAAGAATTAATAAGATTGATAAACCCCTGGCCAAATTTATCAAAAAGAAAAGGGAAAGGACCCAAATTAATAAAATCATGAATGAGGGGTGCCTGGGTTGCTCAGTGGTTAAGCTTCTGCCTTTGGCTCAGGTCTTGATCTCAGGGTCCTGGGATCAGTCCCGAATCGGACTCTCTGCTCAGCAGGGAACGTGCTTTCCCCTTTCTCTCTGCCTGCCTCTCTGCCTACTTGTGATCTCTCTCTCTCTCTGTGTCAAATAAATAAACAAAAGCTTAAATAAATAAGTAAATAATAAAATCATGAATGAAAGAGGAGAGATCACAACCAACACCAAAGAAATACAAACAATTATAACAACATATTATGAGCAACTATATGCCAGCAAATTTGACAATCTGGAAGAAATTGATGCATTCCTAGAGACATATAAACTACAAAAACTGAACCAGGAAGAAATAGGAAACCTGAGCAGACCCATAACCAGTAAGGAGATTGAACCAGTCATCAAAAATATCCCAAGAAACAAGAGCCTAGGGCCTGACAGCTTCCAAGGGGAATTCTACCAAACACTTAAAGAAGAATTAATACCTATTCTCCTGAAACTGTTCCAGAAAAATAGAAATGGAAGGTAAATTTCCAAACTCATTTTATGAGGCCAGCATCACCTTGATCGCAAAACCAGACAAAGACTCCATCAAAAAGGAGAATTACAGACCAATATCCTTGATGAACACAGATGCAAAATTTCTCACCAGAAAATTAGCCAATAAGATCCAGCAGTACATTTAAAGGATTATTCACCATGACAAGTTGGATTTATTCCTGGGCTGCAAGGTTGGTTGATTAATTAAGGTGATACAATGCATTAATAAAAGAAAGAACAAGAACCATATGACAACCTCAATAGATGCTGAAAAAGCATTTGAGAAAGTACAGCATCCTTTCTTGATCAAAACTCTTCACAGTGTTGGGATAGAGGGTACATACCTCAATATCATCAAAGCCATCTATGAAAAATCACAGCAAATATTATTCTCAATGGGGAAAAACTAAGAGCTTTTCTCCTAAGGTCAGGAACATGACAGGGCTGTACACTATCACCACTGCTATTCAACACAGTACTAGAAGTCCTAGCATCAGCAAACAGCCAACAAAAAGAAATAAAAGGCACCTGAATCAGCAAAGAAGAAGCCAAACTCTCACTCTTTGCAGATGATATGAGACGTTATTTGGAAAACCTATAGGACTCCACTCCAAAACTGCTAGAACTCATATAGGAATTCAGTAAAATGTCAAGATATAAAATCAATGGACAGAAATCAGTTGTATTTCTATACACCAACAAGACAGAAGAAAGAGAAATTAAGGAGCTGATCCCATGTATAATTGCACCCCAAAACCATATGATACCTAGGAATAAATCTAAACAAAGATGAAAAGAATCTGTACTCAAAAAACTGTAGAATACCCATGAAAGGAATTGAGGAAGACACAAAGAAATGGAAAAGCATTCCATGCTCATGGATTGGAGGAACAAATATTGTTAAGATTTCTATCCTACCTAGAGCAATCTACACATTTAATGCAATCCCCATCAAAATATCATCCGTTCTTTTCCAAAAAAATGGAACAAATAATCCTAAAAATTATATGGAACCAGAAAAGACCCCAAGTAGACAGAGGAATGTTGAAAAAGAAAACCAAGGTTGGCAGCATCACAATTCCATACTTCAAGGTCTATTACAAAGCTGTAATCATCAAAACAATATGGTACTTGCACAAAAACAAACACATAGATCAGTGGAACAGAATAGAGAGCCCAGAAATGGATCCTCAACTCTATGGCCAACTAATCCTTGACAAAGCAGGAAAGAATGTCTAATGGAAAAAAGTCTCTTCAACAAATGGTGTTGGGAAAGTTGGACAGCCTCATGTAGAAGAATGGAACTGGACAATTTCCTTACCCCACACAAAATATAGTCTCAAAATGATTGAAAGACTTCATTGTGAGACAGGAATCCATCAAAATCCTTAAGGAGAACACAGGCAGCAACCTCTTCTACCCCAATTGCAGCAACTTCTTCCTAGAAACATCACCAAAGTCAAGGGAAGCAAGGGCAAAAATTAACTCCTGGGACTTCATCAGGATCAAAACTTTTTCACAGCAAAGGAAACAGTCAACAAAATCATAAGACAACTAACAGAATGGGAGAAGATATTTGCAAATGACATATCAGATAAAGGTCTAGTATCCAAAATCTATAAAGAACTTATCAAACTCAACTCCCAAAGAACAAAGAATCCAATCAAGAAATGGGCAGGGACATGAACAAATATTTCTTCAAAGAAGATATCCAAATGGCCAACAGACACATATATGAGTGCTCAAAATCATTTGGCATCAGGGAAATAAGAAATCAAAACCACAGTGAGATACCACCTCATTGCAGTCAGAAAGACTAAATTAACCAGTCAGGAAAAGACAGGTGTTGGCAAGGATGCAGAGAAAGAGGAACCCTCCTACACTGTTAGTAGGAATGCTAGCTGATGCAGCCAGTCTGGAAAACAATATGGATGTTCCTCAAAAAGTAGTAAATAGAGCTACCCTACAACCCAGCAATTGCACTACTGGGTATTTGCCCTGAAGGTACAAATGTAGTGAACCAAAGGGCTGCATGCACCCAAATGTTTATAGCAGCAATGTCCACAATAGCCAACTATGGAAAGTGCCTAGATGTCCATCAAAGATAAATGGATAAAAATGTGGTTATATATATATATATATATATAGAGAGAGAGAGAGAGAGAGAAAGAGGTGAGGGAGATGGAGAGAATAAGAGAAAAAGAAAAAGAAAGAAAGAAAGAAAGAAAGAAAGAAAGAAAGAAAGAAAGAAAGAAAGAAAGAAAGAAAGAAAGAGGAGTGAGGAGATATCTGAGGGTCATTCAGGGGACATTGAATGGGAGGAGCCCAGTTTCTGAAATCAGACTGCCAGACCCCAACTCTTATCCAACAAATACTGCCTTATAAGACATTAAGCCTGTATCACATTCTCCTTTGTATTCAGCACCTTAATTGGTAAATATTAACACTTTTTAAAGTAGATTTAAACCTACATAAACATCAATAAATGTAATTTATTATTCAAAAATCTTAATTTTACCAAAAAAATCCTGAAATATGAAATAAATTATTATTTAGTATTTTCCTTATGTCCCATTAAATGTTTATTGAGTCAACTAGAAGTTGTGAACTTGAGGTATATCTAAAGGGGATCTAGAATAAATTATTTTTATTGGATTATTAACTTCTAACATAACTAAATCTTTACTTGTTTGTTAAATGTGGCACAAAAATGGTGATTTGTAAGTACTTGATATGTAAACACTGTTATGCTAAGCAGCAAAAATATAATGCCATACTCCATATCGAACATGATCTCATCCATTAAAAAATTAAAAACAAAAAGGTAGAAAATACACTACCATTTTAATAGTGATTGCCTCACAGTGGTAGAAATACGGGAGGTTCAGAGGCACCTAGGTGGCTCAGTAACTAAGCATCTGCTTTCAGCTCAGGTCAGTCTCAAGGTCCTGGGACAGAGCCCTGTGTCTGGATCCCTGCTCAGTAGGGAGCCTGCTTCTCTCTCTCCCTCTGCTGCTTCCCCAACTTGTGTTCTCTCCTCTCTCTCTCTCTCTCTGTCAAATAAATCAATAAAATCTTTAAAAAAAGAAATTTTTTTTTATTTAAAGATTTTTATTGATTTATTTGATAGAGATCACAGTAGACAGAGAGGCAGGCAGAGAGAGAGAGAGGGAAGCAGGCTCCCTGCTGAGCAGAGAGCAAGGTGCAGGACTCAATCCCAGGACCCTGCGATCATGACCTGAGCGGAAGGCAGCGGCTTAACCCACTGAGCCACACAGGCGCCCAAAAAAAGAGAAATTTTAGAGGTTTTATAATTTTCTGTAGGACTTTCAATCCTTCAAATTCATTACTTTGGCTGTATTTTATGATCAGCTTTAGGAAAAAGCTATATAAAATGAAAAATAATGTTTAAGCATTTTGTATTATTGATGTTACAATTGACTTTATGCAATTTAATCAGACTATTTAGAATTAGTTTTCACAATTAATTTTATCATAAAGCACATATTAAACAGTAATGTGCAAATATAATTTTAAATTCTTATGTAAAGAAGAACCATCTTAGAAATTTATAGTAATAAACTCACATGGAATTTCCATATTAGCATTTGCAAGCTTTGTGACTTTAAGGTAATTATTGAAAATCATCAACATTTATCTGGCACGCTAAGAGTGAATTCTCTTTGTCATGTACACCACTAGATCCCTGAGCCTATAAAGGCTTTTAAAATTTTTATTTTCAATTACTTACCTAAAGAATTGGTGAAACCTTTGGAGGGAAAACTCAGGCTTCACTTTTGGGCATTGTAAATATGTGATATCTGTTAGGCATCCAAAAAGACAAAGTTGACTAAGAAATTGGTTGTAGAAGTGTACTTAAGTGGACATATCAGTGCTAAGTAAGCAAATTTGGAAGTCTCTAACATACCAATGGAATTAACACCCTGGAGGTAGAGAAAATCTCTTAGGGATAGGTGATAAATAGAAATGGAAAGGGAGGGATGCCTGAATGGCTCAGTTGTTTAAGCATCCCACTCTTGATCTCTGCTCAGATTGTGATCTCAGGGTCCTGAGATTGAGCTCCTTGTGGTCTCCACACTCAACAGGGAATATGCTTCTCTTCCTCTCCCTTTGCTCCTTCCCCAACTCTTTCTAAATAAAATAAATCTTAAAAAAAAAATGAAAAGAGAGCCTAGGATGAAGTCTTCAGATACTCAAACATCTCGCCAGGTGAGTACATGAAAGAGAGTTTACAAAAAAGACTGACTAGTGAACTAAGTGGGAGGAAAGGAGGGTGGAAGGGAGCTGTTATAAGGATTACTGTGAGGAGATAAGAAAGTGTCGAATATGAGCACTCTATAAATATAATATGATATACATAAAAATTAATATTGTATTCATTAAATAAAGAAAAGACATTTTGCCAGAAGGATTTGGAAGTGATAGTAAAGTTTTTTTGGATAATGGGTCAGAGACCTAAATCTAGCAAGGTGGTATTTGTCAGTGATAAACACAATCATGAGAGGAATACCAATCATTATAAATAGATACAAGATGGGAAAAATGTACCTTAGCATAACATCCTGAACAAATATTGTGAAGTGACTAACAAACATAAAGTAAGCTGTGAAAGATGTCAGGAAACTAATTAGTGAGCAGACACTCAAGTTCAGTTACAGCCAAGATCATTATGTCCTACCAATCTCCTTGTGAATCTCAACACAAGTAATATAATTTCTCTGGGTCTCCATTATTCACATGTGAAATGAGGATAATTATAGCACCTACCTACTAGTGTTCACAATAGGAATAATTAAAGTAATATTCACAAAATGCTTATCACAATTCCCAGCATACCTCTCAATACGTAGTGATCAAAATAATGGTCACCAGGTCAATCAGGATTCAAATCATGTCTCTAACTCTGGGAACTTTGGTAGCATTATTATGAATTCATGTATGAATGGTTGAATTATAACACTTCAGAGAACATGTTCAAACCTGAAATACCTATGAAAATTTGATAAACTAATGAGTTGTATTAAAGTCAAATTTCACTTTTTTCTAATGACTATAAAATCTTGCACTGTAATTTGGAATATTTCTGTGACACACAGACACAGAAATGTTTTATTTGTGTCTTCCCCCTACATGTCCTCATATATAATTATATTGCCTATACTTATATGTCAATAACATGAGAATAAATGACAATTCAAGATTCTTCATGTCTATCACTCTCCAATAAAGGATGGTACCTCAATATATAAAAAACTGTGTAGGTTGGGTAATAGAACTAATCTCAATATCAAGTACTGTTGACATTGGTTGTACATTATAGACAAGTTATTTGATTAATCTGACATTAGTATTCTTCCCAGTTGTGTATCCCAGAGTAGATAATGTGCTCACCAAATATTTAATATTTTCTCTAATATTTCCAGCCCCATTTACAGTTAAATGGATACAGTGGGCAATGATGTGAACTGCAGAGTTTTCATTTCTAGGCTGAAGCAGAGAGGGATTAGATGTGAGTTTTAGTGTAAGATCTTTGCATGTTCTTTCCCATTATTACTAGTGTGGAGGGCTCCTCTTAAAGAGAGTAAAACCACTAAATCCCAGAAGACTTCATACTTGAATTAGCTCATGAGCAACAGCCAATAAGTCTTCTAGACCACAGCAGAATTTTCTTGAGCAAGAAATAAACTTTTGTCGGGGCGCCTGGGTGGCTCAGTGGGTTAAAGTCTCTGCCTTCTACTCAGGTCATGATCCCAGGATCCTGGGATCGAGCCCCACATCAGGCTCTCTGCTCAGCAGGGAGCCTGCTTCCTCCTCTCTCTCTGCCTGCTTCTCTACCTACTTGTGATCTCCATCTGTCAAATAAATAAATAAAATCTTTAAAAGAAAAGAAATAAACTTTTGTTATTCTTAAATCACTTATTAACATTGTATCATCTATGCTACCTTGACAAATGTATTTCTCATCTATGAAAAGATGATAGTTCTCTGGGGTTGCTGTAAATAGAGAGACAATGTACATAAATCTTAGACAAGAAAAGGGAACATGTGCAAAAATAATAATTATAAATATTGTTATTAAGAAAAAAAAACTTTTTGATTCATGTCATAGAATTGTCAAACTGTCTTTCATACAATGAAAACAATATATTTGTCTCTCCAATACCACATTGTAATATTCTTTCCATATGCATCATTTCAAACTTTCAAAGATGTCATTGACTCTAAAAAGATAATCTCGAATCAATTGTACCAAGTTTATTTAGACCTAAGCCACATCCTTTTCAAGCATTTTGGCTACTGGTTGAGATTATATTCTTTCATCTTTTTTTTCTATTTTTTAAGATTTTTTATTTATCTATTTAACAGAGAGAGAGATCACAAATAGGCAGAGAGGTAGGCAGAGAGAGAGGGGAAAGCAACCTCCCTGCTGAGCAGAGAGCCCAATGTGGGGCTTGATGCGGGGCTTGATCCCAGGACCCTGAGATCATGACCCAAGCCGAAGGCAGAGGTTTAACCAACTGAGCCACCCAGGCACCCCAAGATTATATTCTTTTTTAAGAGATACAATAACTGTAGTCTTGAAATTGAATATGAGATTCTATTTTAAATATTATATGGCAAATATTCTCAATTACTGACTTTGCTGAAAAAATGAGGAGTATATTCATTTTAATTATGAAATTTATCATAATTGTCGAAACAACATGCCTAGTATAAATAAGGTTTTTATAAATGTGTACATCATTTTCACAGCAATTTGGGGGAACCTGTTATATAGGAAAGGGCTTCTAAAAATGAATAACAAAAACACAGCTGTTAAAGACAAGTGACTTTATCTCTCCACTTACTATCAGTGGAGTTTAAAAAAGTTCCTATTGGTAAAATCAAGGTCTTAAAAGTTATTCTAATTAGTGAAGTGCCCTATGTTGAAATAAATGTGACTTACTGCTATTTCTTTCACAAACCTCAAAAGGTGTGAGAAAACTTGGATTATAGTAAAGTCTTCTGAGCATAGCAGAGAAAATTAAAAGCTATGCATCTTACTGTCTGTTTCGTAGGACCAGAGGGAATGATTTAAATGATTTAACTTTACCTGCAATATACAATATACTGTGTACATTGTTTCATAAAACAAAACCTCCAAACCTCAGCTCACTAGACTAAAGCAGATTTACTATGCTAACTTAAGCACAGAATATATCGTTTCCATACATTATTTTAGAAATGGCAAAATATTTCCAAAAGAATGAATGCTCTCTACTG
This sequence comes from Mellivora capensis, assembly GCA_004024625.1. NCBI lineage: Eukaryota > Metazoa > Chordata > Mammalia > Carnivora > Mustelidae > Mellivora > Mellivora capensis. Next base: position 51,111 of record PISX010006506.1, on the reverse strand, counting down.
TTTTATCAGTAATATGCTACATGACAAATAGGACAATAACATTGTATCAAAATATACTTTTTAAATTTTCTCCTAACATTGGGGAGGAAATCGAGGCTGTGGAGCCAAATCACCATATGCTCCTAATCCTGCTTCATTCATCATCTTCTTTAATGAGATAATTAAAGGATAGTACAAATTAAATCATTTTTCCCATTGCCTAGTGTTGAATATATTTATGTCTGGAACTTTATGTTAGGTATGGCATTGAGTACGTTATACCACTTGAATGTATAACAAACCATAGTAATAATGATAACGGTATCTTCAGGCAAGTTCTATTTGATTTGCTTCCTTGCTTTCTGAAACAGACTTTCAGTTCTTTTAGTCCTGTAAATCAGTAAAACTCAATATGTTTTAGGTAAGTTATAAAACAAGAGAATCCCTGTGCCATCAAAATAGGGGACATTTATAATCAATGTTTAAGTTTTGCCCCACTCCTTTTAAAATATTCTTCAAGAAACCATCTATTCCATCATCCACAGTATGTATGGTGACAACCATGTTAGCATCTATCAATTTGCCTGTGTATATTGAATTCACTTTATACTATTTTCTAACCTTAAGAATTGTACAGGATGGAAAAGTCTTTTCTCAGTGTCTTGAGTATTATTATATAATTCTATTTAATAATGGCTAAGTCATTAAAGTCAAATATTAGACTTGATGACTTTATCAAAACTATCATTAAAGAATACCTACCAGAAAAGATTAGAGATTAACATGAGGATACAATTCCCATGTATTAAATCAAAAGAAAAAAATAATATCTTTAATACTAAGCATATCATTATAGATGTGAACATGATCTGATACACCTTAAACAAATGTTTTACATTAAACATAGATCATACATTTTCTATTTTACCAAATAAACTTTAATTACAATTACATTAATTGACTTTCCTCTGTACATTTTAAGTCAGTCAGTCATTAATAAGATTTCTTATATTTTAAACATCCTTTTTTAACTTCCCCTTCACCTAGTTGTTCTAAAAAAACTTGGGTTTCCCCACAGAACCTTTCCCTTTTGCATTCTCAAGTTTCCTCTACAACATTCTTCAAAGCATGGGCTGAGGGTTGAGATAAATGCCCTCTTTGTCCTTATTGCTGCTTCCATAACTTTCACCCCTAATACTCTCTAAAAACCCCAGATTTGAATGAAGATCAAACCACCAAATTATACTGCATACTAAACTTATTTCTGGTAGTCATTTATAGCTCTGGAGTCTTTACCCTCATTCTTTGGATATTCAGCATCTAGCTACTTCCTCTTCCCTTCCATGGGAATCTGGATATCCTTGGTGATATAACTATCAAGATAATGATCATTATGACACCCCCACCCCTTTTAAAGATTTTATCCATTTATTTGACAGAGAGAGAGAGAGCACAAGCAGGTGGAGCAGCAGCCAGAGGGAGAGTGAGAAGTAGGCTCCTGGCTGAGCAGAAAGCTGGACATGGAGAGTGATCCCAGGATCCTGGGATTATGACCTGAGCTGAAGGCAGCTGAGCCACTCTGGCACCCTCGTCATTGCCCTCAGTCCCATAACCTCCTATACTCTAATGTTCTAGCTACCTACCTACCATACTTAAGACAACAAATCTGTATCATGTCATTACCAAGAACTTCATTCACTCCATCATAGTAATTTTACAGATGCCATCCTCTAACCTCCACCTTTTATTTTCTGAATCACTCATTCTAGTACCAAAATCCAGCAAAGATCTCTATCTATTGATGCTAGCAACTTTCCACTCTCCCTCTCCCTCTCCTGTTCTCATTCTGTCCATGGCCAACTTAGGTAATATGGCTCTTTGTACAAATTTACCCTTGGATACTTCCTCAATATATTCCTTCCTTCTCCCCACTACTGAGTCCAGTCTCTGGTAAAATCCTCTACCCAGTTACTTTTTCTGCATCTGTGCAAGCTGATTCTATCTAGAAACAAACTACAGAGACCCCAAATCCTACATCCATCTTTTCTCAAAATTTGCTCTCTCTGCTTATGTTTTTTCCCCCATGAGGAAAATAAATGGCACATATTATTTTTGAGCTTCTCAGACTAAAATCCTTATGAGCACCCTAGACTTCTTTCTGTCATATCCCAAATCAGACTTGCACTACATTCTATCACCTCCATCATCACCTGTCCCAGCTACAATCCACCTACATTTGTAATAATATGATTGTCTTTTATCATGCTCTTTTGGTCCCACTGCAGTGTATTTTCCATGCGGCATCTGGACTGATCCTTTAAAATCTCTACCAGAACTTGTCTTTCTTCTGCTTAAATACTCCAAAGCTTCAATCTCACTCAGACCAAAAGTCTTTTAAATGGTCTACAGGACACTACCTGACCTGATCCTCTACATTCACCCACACCCTGGTCCTAGTCACTGTTCCCTTACAGCTTGTCTTAGCTCCATATCTAACCTTGCTACTCAGTGTGTGTTCTGACTAGCAGCTCTGGTATCACCAAGGAGCTTGTTATGATGCTCTCATTCAGACCCCATAATGTTTCCATTTAAAAAGAATCTGAATTTTAAAAAGATCACTAGAAAGGAGCATTTGTGTGGCTCAGTCAGCTAAGCATCTGACTCTTGGTTTTGGGTCAGGTTATGATCACAGGGTCATGGGATTGAGCCCGATGTCAGGCTCCAAGCTCAGCATGGAGTCTGTAGAATCTGCTTGAGATTCTCTCTCTCTCTCTAATAAAATAAATAAATAAATAAATAAATCTTTAAAAAAAAAAAAAGATCACCAGATCACTAGATAATTTGCATGTAGCTTTGAGAAGCTTTTTTTTTTTGAGAAGTTTGAGAAGTATTGATATAAGTATTACTTGTATAATGACAAATACCAATGAAAAATAAGAGGTTTAATTCCCCCTCACTGAAAATAAGGGAAGAGATTTTCTTCTCCTCACTTTTTGATAGAACACTTACCTTAGAAAATTTGAAAATGTAAGTACTTTCTCTATCACTTTGAAATGCTGATGGGGGTGCCTGTGTAGCTCAGTCTGTTAAGTGACAAACTAACTCCTGGTTTCAGCTCAGGTCATGATCTTGCAGTAATGAGATCAAGCCCCAGGTTGGGCTCCACACTCAGTTGTGGAGTCTGGTTCAGATTCTCTCTCCCTCTGCCTCTCCCCTTCCTCTTAAAGAAATAAATTAAATCTTCAAAAAGTAAAAAAAAGAAATGTCTATGAATCTATAAATCTTTAAAGAAACATGTCAGCTTTGTGACCTCGGACTATCCTTCTCAAGGACCTGGGAGCCATCTCTTTGAAATGTAAATATCAAAGAATATAGTCCCCTTAACTCCCAGTTTCTGTGGAAGGGGAGGAGTTTAACTTTAGTGAACATCTTGTTCCAAGTTGTGAAACTGCCCACTGTCATAAAAATAGAAGTTTGATTATCCTCTACATAAAACCGATAAGCTAACAAAGATGGTCACTGGCATTACTACTAAGAATGAACTATGTATGACAAAAGGTGCTGCCAAGTCCTCTTACATGAGGGCTAATTATTGTTTATCTTGAAAACTTGTTATATGAGTTATATTTGTTGACTATAAGTGGCCCTTCTGTCTTTGGTATATCCTCACTAACTACCCAAAATGCAAAATCACATTCTAGTTTAATGCTTATTCAATAAAAGTATTTTCTTTCTCTACTGCCGTTATGGGAGATACTTTCTGGTTGGGAAAATATTTTGTTTTTAATTGTATTTTAATATCAATACTTGCAAATCCAACCTTGTACCTTTAGGGGGATTCACTCATTAATCTGCAAAAATCTAAAACTTATCCTTTGTTCACACTACTCTGAAACACACCAGCATCCTATAAGTTCCTTAAACATTCAAAATATTTAAACTGCTACTTTCTACACATGCAAACTCATCCCCAAGATGAGTCTTACTTACTTAAAAAGATCGTTAATTTTAAGGGCCTATTTAGCCAGAGCGAGTCCATCTTGGATTAAACAGTCATTTTGTTGTTTATGCAGTAAAACTTAAACTGACCCTGCCCCCTCACCCCCAGGGGACTTACTTAAAAGCAAGCCAGGGAAACCAGTCCCAGGTAACAAAGACCAAATACAAGGGTGGGTCAGGCCAGGTGGAGGTATCCAATCAGTGGGAGCCCATACTGCCTCCCTAGCTACCAAGGAGTGTGGGTCCTGCCTTTTGGGCACCAATTCTGACCAAGGTGATAGGCTAGTTCAAATATCTACTAGGGTAAATTATAATTCAATGGGTCACTTATGTGTCACCTAGCATGACTGTGCAGCTTTCTCTGCGTGTTACAATTTCATTGGCCACCTGTGCGTGGCCAGGCCCAACCATATGGCCTTTGCCCTTAAAAGCTAGTCTGTAAGGCAGAGAGAGGTCACCTCTTTGAAAGAGATGGCCCTGGCCGGTCAGTTTGATTCTCGATACTTGGCACGATATAAAGCTTTGCTTGACCTTCGCTTTGTATCAGTCTCGTTCCTTTGACCATGGACCCAACATTAATTCATCAAAGATTACTTCAGTGTTCTATTGATAAAAGCCCTCTCCATTCCCTTTGCAGCTAAATTCTCTCTGCTCCTAAATATCGAAAATAATATAAATATGTTTTGTTTTTCAATCATCAGAATATAAACTCTGTTAGGCCAGAAATATTCTTTATAGTGTTCCCATCCTATCTAGCCTAGAATCTAGAAAGTATGTGTGCAATAAATATTTGTAAACAAAATTTCAGAATAAATTGTCATGCATATGAAAGTGTTAATGACCCTAATCAAATGCTTAAAAATCATTTAGATTTTCATTTCAAAAAAATAAAGTTATCAACCTAATTAATCTAGGTTGTATATTATGGTGATTTTTAATGACTTCTACTACTGAAATTATTACTGCAGAGTAAAATTTTATAAACAAATTAATTCTTTTTTCTTGTTCTCCTTTCAAATTTCTATTCACGATTCTTCCATTTGTCTCCTATCCTGCTCGAGATTTCTACCTCTCACTGTCTTGATTGCTCTGATGACCTCAGTCAAAAGGCAATTACCTACCGAGGGTAGAAGGTAATTATTCCTATCAAGTAGAGATTGAACACATCTGAATGGACAGCTGCAGTTCTTTTTAGGACATCATTACCACAAAATTTGACTCTGGAAATTTGTGATGGATGTAAAATCTATGATAAATTGTTTATTTATTTGCAAGATTTGTAAGACAGCTATTCTTTCCACTAAAAGCCATAACTCTAAAAGGCAGAGCAAATAGGGAGTAAATTGGATTTGGAGAAAGCAGAAGATTTACTCAAATTTCTAAATTAGACTTGCAAAGCAGAGTGCATTTAAGTTAATTTTACTGGACTAAGAAAATCTCACAGAAATTTCACCAAAATGTGTATTTCTAAAGCTCATAAATTCCTGAAACTTCCAATGCATTATCACCCAGAAATGGGAAAAAGTCAGTCACAAAAATGTCAAATGATTTTCATACCTCAACATTGTCATAAGTTAATATCATACAGCATAATGCACATTATTTTATAATTTAAACATTCTAAATTTTTAAAAATGAAATCAATTCCATTTGAGTAGTTTCTAAGGTAGCTACTTGCAACAATAAGGGAAAGAAGCTGCTTTTGCTCCTGAATTCTGTTCCTGTTCCTACAGCTTCCTTCAACCGTAAGGATATATGGTATATAGTCTTCTACCCAGGTCCCTTGGTAGTTTCTTTAAGTGAAATTAGAGCATTGATCATTGAACTAATGTCAGAATTATTCACTATTAGAAATTGTGTTCTAGGGATGCCTGGAAGGCCCAGTAGGTTAAAGTGTCTACCTTTGGCTCAGGTCATGATCAACAGGGTCCTGGGGTTGAGAGCCCTGCATTGGACTCCATGCTCCCTGCTCAGCTCTAAGCTCTCTCTTCCTCACTCATACTCTCTGTTGCTATCTCTGTCAGTCTCTCCCAAAAAAATAAATAAAATCCTAAAAAAAAAGAAAGTGATCTAATTATTTATTTCATTTCTGTTCCTCAATACTACATAAACTCTTTTAAGGGATTTGAGATATTTTGTTCACCCCAACATCCCCAGGACTTGAAACAGTGCCTAACACATAGTATACATGCTTTAAATATTCATTAGAAGAAAAATTTCAATGAATAATATACAACTGGGATCATACCTTGACTGTAAAAGAAAGTTCTTCCTATACTGCTTTTGAGTGCTCTTTCAGATAAAAGAATCCTTGTGATGAAAGCAATCAATTATAATTTTCAGTCAATAAAATAGGAATGTAAGAAATAATGAGAAGGAGGGATCTGAAGGAGTCTTGTTATTCATGCTTCCCAGAAGCTACATTTCTGTAACAGTGCAATTGGGGAGCAGTGCTTACCTTTATATGGAAAGGAAATGGCAAAAATACTGCGAGTTGACCAAGTTCTTGGTCACGGTGGGTGTAAAATCCAAGTTGAAAATTAAAAATACTCTCAGAATTTTCTTTTTTAAAAAGATTTTATTTACTTATTTGTCAGAGAGAGAGAGCACAAGCAGGGGGAACAACAGGCAGAGGGAGATGCAAGCTCTCTGCTGAGCCAAGACCCCGATGTGGGATTGGATCCCAGGACCCTGGGATCAAGACCTGAGTGGAAAGCAAACACTTAACAGACTAGGCCACCCAGGCATCCCCAGAATCTTATTTTAAATGGAGAAAAGCTCTGTGTTGCCTATATTTTCTTATGTAACTATAAGACCTAACAATCACCAGTTAAATAGCAATTTCTTTTAAGCTGATTTGATTGATTGTTTTAAACATATTGGACATTTAACTAAGTACTTTTTCCTCATTATCTTATTTAATCCTCTTCATAACTCAATTATGTGAACATTATTATGCCCCTTTTCAGACAAGGATTCTCAGACTTAGTAAGGTTCTGTACATTGTTCAGGTTCTGGAAGTGCCAAGATTTAAGGTTTAGAAGTTTGCACTTTTTATTACAATACTAGAGTCTTTTGATGGCTATGGCAGCAAGCATGTGAACTATAAAATATTACTGCTAACATTTAAATGCATTGTTTTGCACTTATAGCTAAAATTTCTAAAATCTTATTGTATGCACACTGAAAAAATTATATTTATCCAAACTATGACACATACTTGATACAACCTTCTGGAAACAGTCTTTTCCGTATATATTTTTAACTTAACTTGTAGCAATGCACACATTTTCCTTGCACCTTGTATTTACCCTATTTAACCTGTTTTATTTTAATTATCTGTGTCCTTCACTACACTTGGAGTGTCTTTGGGCAGAGCCTCCATTTTGCTCACTACCACATACCCAGTGAAGATCACTGTGCTTGGTGCATAGGATTTGCTGAATGTTTATCAGATTAATAAAATTAACTAAAAAGTATCTATGAATTATACAAAGGGTATAGTAATAATAATTTATCTAACTGCTTAATTGTCAAGCGAAATACCATAATAGAAAAATCCTCAAACAAGTATGACAAGCCCACCACCAAACTAAATTTCCCCCAAAACTTGCATCGCTTCCTGTAGCTTCCCCTCATTCTACCTTCACTGCACAACCCAATGTACTATAAGTAAAAGCTATGATTTATAAGCTAGGCATTATACATACCATTTATTAGCTATAGTTCATATAACTCTGCTTAGTATTGTCCCTAATTTCATTGCTGTCAAACTGTATTTAACCTTCCAGCCTTAATAAGCTAACAATCAATTAGCCCTTCTAGGCCCAGCATGGTTTCAACATTCATCTGGAGTTAGATAAAAGTAGATGTAACCACTTAACCCAGAAATGAAGAATCACAATATCTTGTATAATAATTTTAATGAATAAATCTTTCAACTTCTAAGAAATTGTTTGTTTCATTACCCTTTCAACCAACCGACAAGCATACCCTAAACTCTAGAAAATGAGTGAGACCACCACATAAGTAATGTGGTCTTTTCCCATCTCCAGAGGTTGCAATTCATATCAACTTCAGTTTGAAGAGCATCCCTGAGGATGTGCAGTGCACCTGTTCTGACCGTGATGGCGGCAGGATCTCTGGTCTCTGTGTAGTTGATAACATTTTCTGAGAATTAGGAGATGGGGAAGTGGACCTGAACTTTGTTGCCCTTTACTCTGATGCTTGCTTAGCAGCAGGCACTGTGTTATGCTGACATTCTGTATTTTCTATCATGTATAATCTTCACATTTTATGGTTGAAGGAACGAAGTTTTGGAAGGAATATGTAAATTGCCATAGATAGCCAAGTGGCAGAGCATATGTTAACCTATGTGATTTATTTGCCTCCTTAGCCTAAAATTTTCTGTAATTCACATAGGCAATTTTGGAACACTTAAAGGTCTCATATGTCATGCAATTAGGTGTGAACTTTGTCTGAAGGCGATAAGGAGTTATGAGAAGCTTTATTCAGGATCAAAACATGATTTTATAGATATTTTAGAAAAATAACTGGCAAGAGTAAGTAGAATAGGTATTGGGTAAAATTTACTGGAAAGGCCAAGGAGCCTCAAAATACTCACCAATTATACTACTGTCTTAGAAAGAAAGAAACCCTAAGGAATTATTTCTGAAAGTGGGTGATGTGGTTTCCAAAACCAAGTGTATCAAGTTAGCCTCAATAATCAGCAATTGTTTATATCAGAGCTTCCAATAAGCTTTGGCTGAAGAACAAATAATTCAATCAAATGCCATCTATGTGGGAAATGCAGGAGTGAGAGGCAGATATAAAGGCAGAAATATTTGAATGTAGAAACTAGACAGGAAAAATGAAAGGAAGCCCCAAGGAAGAGTCCCAAGTCCTTGAAGGGGAATGATAGAGACGTGAGCTGGAGGCAAGGACAGCGATAAATAAGCTACACATTAAAAGTCTTGGGGCAGCACAACATCCTGAACCTGTGGCTTCTAAGACCTTGGGCCTGACAAATCGAGAGGCACAGGTACAGAGCAAGTGCTCTCGTCTTATACCTCTCTCCCAGGATAACCTGTAGACTCATTATAATACATTTGCTTTGTCAAGAGTGTTCTGGTACAAACCTTGTATGGTCAAAAACTACCTCTCCCAACCTGTAGGAGAAGATCCCCAAATGATTGCATGTAGCCTCCATTAGAAACCACCCCACTGTATATCACAACTCCTTCCAACCCCCCCCAAAAAAAAGACCCAAGAAATAACCAATCCCAAAACAACCTAGGGCTGATTCCACCTCCTGGAACCTGCCTGCTCTCCCACCAGGAGAGTGTACTTTTCCTTTACTACTTTGTGCTTGCTACTTTCCTTCTGGCTGTCTTTATTTGGCATGGATCCCCATGTAAATTTGTGAGGAATCCAAGGACTGAGATCTCCATTCATACAATACCCAGACTCTGCCACCAGTAACATAAGTAAAACTCCCAGCATTATTTGAATACCAACAAAGTCATTGTTGAATGTTTCCTTAGGACTGCTAGTATGTGTCTCTTCCTAAAAACCTGATACTAGTGCAAACCTTTCTGTATGCATTGTAAGATCTATATTTTAAGAGGTCATTGGGAGAAGAGTAGGCACATATTTAGAAAAATCTTTCATAGTGTTATTTTTGTTACCATGTGAGAAAGTGGAGACATGCAAATGATCTTTTCCATTCATAGCTGGTAAACAGTTGCAGTATGTGTCACCATTTTAGACACCACATCTGAGCTTTTAGCACAATTGCTCTTTTCAGATCTTTAATGTCTTGATGTCAATTTAAGATTATTTTTCTTGCTTATGGATCTAGCTAAACAAACAGAGAAACAAGCAAACAAGCCGAAACAAACAACCAAACCAAAACAAACAAACAAAAAATTCCCTTTCTGTACAAAATTAGACTAGCTCCACCGGTTTTAAAGTTGTTTCCAGATTCATTCTTTAATATATTTTGTTTTATTCAGAAACTAGAAACTATTAATTCTGAGCATTGTGTTCATTTGGATAGGCTTCTTTCAATGCTCTTCCCTAATATTCTGGTTCAAGTCATGTAATCTTGGATTAACCTTTGCAAGACTGACTTTTCTAGCAGTATTGTAACTATACAAGAGTAGGGCATCAGATTCTTTCAAACCCCTGAATAATTTAATCCTTAAATTACTTCTGTGACCAAAGCTATATTTTCATAAATCTAAAAAAAAAAAGAATAATTGCTAATACCAGCATGACAAAGCTTACAAAAAGTAAGTTCTCAGAGATGACAGTTTAAACACAAATGTTTTCTATTGATATCACAAATAAATACTACTCATCTTACTTGTTTAAATGTGTCACTTTACCAAAATTGGAATAAGGTCTATTAAGCCTAGCAATACATACTCACGATGTAAGTATTCACAGAATATGATTAATAATTCTATTTGTTGAAAATTAAGATCAATAAATGAAACTTGTGTGTGCACTATGAATTTACAAAAGAATGGAAATGCTAAGTTGCTTCCTTCAAAGTACTTAGATTCTTCAACTAACATTTTATCTTCCTAGATAATAATAAAACTTAATATAAAATGGTGGGAACTATTGAGCACTTCAACTCAACAGTAGGAATAACAAGGATTATTAGACATATTACAAATAAAATATACTTTAACCCTTAATGAAATATTTTCTATGCATTTCTAGAAAAAACTCAACATTACTGTTGAGTTGTATTGTGGATAGTGGTTTTTTGGATAAGTGTAAATCAACATATTCACTCATTGTTTTCTTATTGTATACTTACAACTCCTACCCTGGATATAAACACTGGTTAACAAAAAATGTATTTTAGCAATATATATTTTCAACAAATAAAGATTTACCTGCCAAACCTATAAATGTGCTTATTCACTTTGCATATTATGAGTCTAAAGTTAGACCAGGTCCACCTTATATACAAATGACTTACTGAAAAAAATAGAAACCTACAAACCTAATTAAGCTTCTATTTGACATGTTAGATTTTTGTTTAAACTTAGAAGAACTGTATTTTTTTTTAAACATAGTTCATCAAACATTTTCTCTGTAAGGTAATAATGTTTAAACACACATTTGTTGTTAGATTCTAGGTTGGATACATAAAAGACTAGGTTAGTCAATGCCTCTTCCAATTTATAGTTTTTTGAGCCATATTTTCAATAAAATGTAGTGAGTGTAATACAGGGCTAATAATAGAATATTCCTTTTTCATGCAAAGGAACATATAAATCATATTATCTGTAATCTCCAATGTGATTTAGGTTCTCCAAAAAAGGAGAAAAAAATAAAAAGTCCTGATTTATAGCATTTGCTAGTCTTCATGGTAAAAATATTGTCACCATTGCTGATTTCAAGCTACCAATGTGCTGTCATTGGCTGTCCATGGAGTTGGAAGAGATGCTCACAGAAATGTGAGATCAGATATGCACTGATTCCGGTACAGCATTGTCTGTTATGCTCTGAATTGCATGATTTTGTTTTAGTGGAACTTAGGTTTTTGAAAGAAAAATAAACATTCCTGAGAAAAATCAGCAGCAGGATTAAATGACTTCTTAAGTTTGGACAAGTCACTCAACTTCTATGGATGTCAGTTTCTTACTTTATAATATTCCTTTGATGCCCCATACCAATTTAAAATGTTGAATTATGTAACTGACAATATGGGAAGAACTGATTGCACAACTTAATTTGTTAACTAGTTAACATATCAGTGGTGGTGCCAAGTGTCACAGAATTTATTTTTTTTCCATGCCTTGTGGACACAACCCGTAAGTGCAAATATTCTGAAAATTACAATATTGAATTATCAATTTTATTTGAATTTTTGAAAAATATTATAGTTCAGACATTTGTAACACTGAGCCAAAGGCAATTAAAACTACTGACATTAACATCTTCTAACAGCTTCCTTTCTCTGTTAAGAAATAAAATTAAATATCTTTAGCCTGGTTACTCCTTAGATTGCCTACCATTCTTTCATCTCTCAGCCATTCCTTGAAAATATTAAATTTCCTCCAGTCTCAGGATTTTGATCATTCCTCTTCCTGACAAAGTTATTTTCTCTCTCTCTCTCTCTCTCTCACACACACACACACACACACACACACACGTGCACTCTTTTAGTGGGGTAGAGGAAGAGCATTACCTGCATGCACTCAGCTGAACCCTTTCTAAAGGGTATGGTCAGTCTATTTAAATTGAATATATTCACACCGTGACATCAGTACAACTCTATGAGGACTTTTTTTTTTTTATTATTCTTTTAGTGTTTATTCAGCTGGAGCTAATGCATTATAAGACATAGCTGGACAGAAAGATAATATGTAACAGCTTTTCTGGTCCATGGTGAGAAAGGAGGCAGAATTCGTCTTCAAAAATCAACTAATTAACGCTGACATACTTGGGATCACTAAAGCTCCTTTTCCTTTACATCTATTTGTTGAGTAAACAGATATCCAGTTATTTGTATTGAATTTATTTTCTAGTTCAACAGCCTGGTTTTTGGCTGCCCATAAGTAGATTTGTGAAAGATGTGTTGACATTTAATTTATGCATAGCCAAAAATCAATTTATTCTAGACAGAGAAATTGGTTTTGGCAGAGGACGTTGAGATTATAAATATAAGTATTTTTCCTTGCAGATGGAGAAGTCTCTTATAGTATTACTTTTACCAACTCTATAAAACATTTTATAAGAGAGTCATGGATTATATATAGATTTATTTGTCAGGACAATAAAGACTTATAAGAAAAAGTAAACTTCAAAGAGAAAGATAATTTTTAGTGGCTTCAAAATAGCATTACTGATATTTTATCCTTGTTGAATGCCATAGTAATATGTCATATTATCAGTTACCCTTTGTCATACTAGGATATTTGTAACTAAGTATCTCCCTTTGGGTTTGATTTTCTGCTGTACATTACTCTTCTTTTGCCTTGTTTTCTTCAAAGTTATACCTACCCCATTAATATTTGACTCTAGGTATTTTCTCTAGGATGCTTTGCTGCAGATTAATTTGCCTGCAGACAAACACAGAGGCAGATGCTTCTCTGACTTCTGAATTCTTACTTCAAAGAACAGTAAAATTAAAGGTTAACAAGGTGCAAACAGATAAGTTATGTCATTGGTCTTGGAATCCATCTGCTACTACTTATAGTAAAGTAAGTAATAAGGTCAAATGTGCAATTTGTTATTGATGTCTGTTTCCTGATTTAGCTAATAAAAAACAATTAGGTTCATTATCTTGTTCTGATCACTTGATAATTTTCTAATTCAAATTTAAACATAGTGGTTTATCTACAGAAAAGGGCAACAATAATATAGCTTAGTTTATGGGTTAAAACAATCACATGATAACAATTATTCTATAAAGGGATAATTTGATAGAGGATGTAGTATTATGTTTTACTGAAGACCAGAATTGTGTTCATGCTGACTCTGCATCTGGTGACCTTGGAAATGTTATATGCCCTCCTCAAGGCTCAGTATCTTCCCCTGTAAAATGGAAATAAAATAGCATCTATGTGATAGAATCACTGTGAGGAATATGTGAAAAAAAGTATGAAAAATTTTTAGCACAGTAGTTGGCTTAAAAATCCTTGTCCAAAAGATCTAGAACCTGGCAGCAGCAAGCATTCTAATTTCTTAATTAACTTACAGAAATAAGGGTAATTTAAATTAGAAACATTTATTTTTTTCTTTATAGAAGCTTTATTCATAGTTGCCAAAATTCAGAAACAACCAAGATGTACTTTATTTAAAAAATTTATTATGTTATGTTAGTTACCATAGAATACATTATTAGTTTTTGATGTAGTGTTCTATGATTCATTGTTTGTGTATAACACCCAGTGCTCCATGCAATACATGCCCTCCCCTTGGTGTGGTACTTCTCCTTGAGTTCATCTCTAAGTCACACAGAAGCCTGAGAATTGTTCTGAATCCTCTTCCTATGTATTTGATCTTGGCTTATCTAATAAAAAATAGCTATATATATTATGAATATCTCCACAGTTAGGGAAAAATCCAGCTATGTAAAATTTAGAGAAAATATAGAAATAAATATATGTTGCCAAATCAGATTTACTGAAAATTTAACGTGTTTTATTATATAAACCATGATATTTGAGTGTAATAGAATTCACTAAGGATAATGAAAAGGAAGACTTATTTATTAAAATTTTGGTAATCTCTGTAGAATGTATAGCTCAATATCTAGAATTATATTTGGGCAAACTGCTTGCTTTCTATTACTGCATACTGTGGTTTGGAAAATTCTAAGATTAGGTTGTTAAAGGACAGTGCTTAAAACTGCTGATTCATTACTCTTCTAATAATAAACTATGACGAGTGTTATAAATGATTATCGAGGAATAGAATGAGCAATAGCTATAATGAACACAGAGGGGGTCATTTCCAAAATAGCATGTGCCATTTATACGCACAAAACCAATTATGCAAGTAATGTACACATCACTCATGTCATGTTTTGCAAATCAGCAAACTTTTTAAAGTTCTTTCTAATAGGAAGTTTGCTGATTGTTGCCCAGGGAAAATTAAGGAGGATCTGAGTAGTACTTTCTGGAGAAAACTACAGCTGGTTTTGGGTTTCTTTCCTTTAATCATCAAGAAAAATATTCATAAAGAAATTACATTTAGAGGCCTTTCCTTCCATGGTTAGCACTCATATCAGGTATCTACTATATTAATTAGAGCACTCTTCCGTGGCTCCAGCAATATTGATCTAGCTTGCTGGCCTTTCTTGAAGAAAAGGGAAGGTAATTCATTTTACTTCTGCAAGTTGATTTTTTTTTTGTATTGTTTTCACCTATTGCCTTAACTGTACCAGTTATGTAAACTCTAAAAGAAATTCCCATGTTTCCATAAATTGGGAAAAATAACAAAAGGCCACATAGTTTGTGGATGGAACTGAAGTTTTAGCTGTCTCATTTTCTTTTATTTTTTAATTTAATTTAATTTCAGTGACTGTCTCATTTTCTAGCTAGAAAACTCCAAAATACAACCAAAGCAGAGTTTGCTATTTCTTCCTATAATCCCCTACATATATGTGATTTTAACAAGACATTTATCTCCCTTTTTGTTATCATCTGTTTATAAATGTGTTTTGTAAACTAGGCCCTGATCAATGATATAACTTTATTAATTATGATATCCCTAACACAGCACCTGACAACTCTTAGGAACTTAATAAATGTTTGATGAGTGAATAAGTCTCCTTTATCATAAGGAAATATATTTTACTATGAAGTAATTTTCTTAGAGTTATATGAGATATGAAAGCACCAAAAATAGTGCTTAGAATATAGTGAGTACTCAGTAAATGATAGCTAACTATACTTATTAAAAACAACTTATTAGTCTTTCCCAATATTACTACTTTTATTTTTTTGATAAAGTAGCCATATTATTCTCACAAATTAACTTCCATTTCTGCTTCACTTGTGGGATCATTTTGCTACGCTACTAAAATGTAATCTACACTTGGTACACTTGGTAGCTGCAATGACCTCTATAAGAAATTCACTAAATTCATTCACCTATGCCATTTCAGTAATTATTACTGAAATATTTTCCTATTTTTATTTTAACCAATCTTGCATTTTTCTTGAAGTTCTTTCCTTTATTATATCTCCCCCATATATAAAATATAACTACCAGTACATATCAATTCATGATTTGTTTTATCTGTTTACAAATTTAACTCCAACTTAAAATATATATATATATATATGTATATATATATATACAAATTTAACTCCAACTTAAAAAAAAAATATATATATATATATATATATATATATGAGATCAGGGGCACCTGGGTGGCTCAGTTGGTTAAGCATCGGACTCTTGATTTTGGCTCAGCTCATGATCTCAGGGTCTTGAGATTGAGCCACATGTTGCACTCCAAGCTGGGCAGGAAGACTGCTAAAGATTCTCTTTCTCCCTCTGCCCCTCCCCCCTCAGCTTGTGCACTCTCTCTGTCTCTCAAATAAGTAAATAAAATATAAAAATAAAAAATATAATCAGAATAACTTTTACCTAACTTGAAGATAATGACTAAACATTGTTTCTGAATAAAAGTAACGAAAATTACTGGACATATCAACTGTATTATTTCAGCAAATAAGAATGCCAATCAGACTGTTGACAAAGGAATAATTCAGTATTACTGAAATTGTAAAGTACTTTAAAGAGAATCACAGGACTGGTCTACTATTCAGGACTATGCATGATGCTTTACATAGAAAGGAACTCTTCCGGGGATCTATTTCAGATTCTTATAGGAATTGGTTGTCTAGATAGAGATATAAATATAGCTATAGAAATAGCTATATCATGTTGATAATTTGTATGACATGTATTCTTATTATTATGTGATTATTGAGAATTTTATTTTACCTCTGTGATCTTTCTCCTTGAAATCTAGAACCCCAATTTCATCATGAGAAAATATCAGACAAATCTGAATTCAGGGATTTTCTACAAAGCACTTAATTAACTAACTGTCAAGGTCATCAACAACTAGGAAAGATGAAGAAAATCATAATCTAGAGGATCCCGGCCTTTGGCATCAGAGTTTAGGGGTTAAATATTGACTTTTGTCTTCCTAGCTTTTAGATATTATACAAATTGTCAAACTTTTTGAGATGCTCAGTTTTTTTCATCTATAAGGTTGGAATGACAACATCATCTACAAAGTTGGAATGACAACAGCCAAAGGCTTCATATTGAATGAGGTAATGAAGGTAAAAGACCTAACAAATGCCTGGAAAGTTGGAGGCACTAAATAGATACTGGTTCTCTCCTTCCTTCTCCTTCCAGCTGCACCAAGAGTTCAATCCATTCTAACATGCTCAAGGTTACATCATATTCCTGATAGTTAGCTATTACTTTATTCTTTTTTTTCATTATTAAAATAAAACATGAAAGAGGACTTATCATTTTATTGTTGGGATGGCTATTTATAGAAGCCTTAAATATTGAATTTATGACAGAAGCAGTTTCCTTGAAAATGCTTTCCTCCAATTAAAAAATTTCAGTATAGTTTGTCTTGCTATTTATTTTATGGGTTTATATATGCCATTCTCCAATGATAGTAACCTCTTTTATGCCTAGTTAACTTTAAATGTCCTATACTCTAACTGGAAGTGAAACATTACATTTATTAACATTTACAAAATCTTAAGGATGATGACTGATTGAGGTTTATGAAGACAGGTTGTGGTTTATAACCACAAGCATAAATGACACTGGTGGATATTCACTGGGTCTGTAAAAATGACAAAAGAGTCACAATCATCTCATTATAGATAATGAGAATTTCCCATATCTGATTTAGAAACAAAAATTATTTTAAGAATTGCAACCCATTTAGATATTTCAGGTTTTTTTATTTCCTCCTTATGTTTATTTTAGAAAAGTTGGACCTGTTCTATTGTGCTTGTCTTTAAGCATAAGCACAAAATAATCACTAATTTGAAAATTATCTCATACCAGTTTCTCATAAACCATGAGAGAGCTAGCATCTACTTTGATCCTGGAATAGAAGAAAGATAAAGTCAGTCTATAATTTTAGCCTGATGCTTATTTTACATTTTGGGGGATGACAATATTAATGTGAATCATAGGTAATTCCTTTGCATGTGGTAATGTTACAAAAATTCATTGGATTTTCAAAATGAAATAGCTTTTACACTTCCTTCAAAATATTTTGTAGTGGGATTATAGAAAACATACACAACATAAAATATTTCTAAACAAATTTTCCCTTGCTTGCTGTTGATTTTAATTTTCTTCAGCCAAAAATACACACAAGTTGGTATTCAATAATACT
The DNA here is from genome assembly GCA_004024625.1 of Mellivora capensis. Taxonomy (NCBI): domain Eukaryota; kingdom Metazoa; phylum Chordata; class Mammalia; order Carnivora; family Mustelidae; genus Mellivora; species Mellivora capensis. The sequence continues at coordinate 33,212 of PISX010006506.1, read as the reverse complement.
AAATTGACTACAATTTGCCTTTCTCCTGAGGAATATGTTTCATTATCCACTTACACCCATCATTTGTGAATAAAGAGGGTATTTTGTATATTGGCAAAGATATAGAAGGCAAGAAACTTCCCTAATGTAATTTCAGCTAATTAAAGACTCGTTAAGAAAGAAATAGAAAATGCCTCAGAACTTGCATAAGTAATTTTAATTTTTAATCATTTTATTCTCTCACTAATTAAATAGTTTGATGTTTACCTATAGGCTATTTACCTAGCTTTCTGTGTTTTATCCTATAATGTAGTGAGTGCCCACTAATAAAACCATGATAGTTTTTGAAGGCATTCAGATTTTTTCCCACATTTTATTTATAAGTACAATGTTTGTATAATTCCCACAAATTTGCTGTATATTTTTATATAGTTCTCTTTAAATTCTACAAAACCAGAATTGTGGCAACCCCAATATTTAAAGAACGGATAAGATGGAGAAAGAAAAGTCACTAAAAAGGATAACACATAAATGGTAAATGACAAAAAAGGTCAATCATAATGGAAAAGTGATAACACAGTTAAAAAGCATGGCCTGAAGTCTAGGAACACTTAGGTTGGAATCCCAGCTTTACTTTTTACAAACTGTGTGACCTGATTTATCTATCTCTGTGAACCTTGGTTCCTCCAACTATAAATAAGTTATAATACAATTCACCTTTAATAGTTGTGAAGATTAGTAATACCAAATATAACACACCACAGTGCCTGGCACATGGCTGTGGTTACCAACCAATTCTGGATCCCTCTTCAGTTAACTATAACCTATTGGATTTTACTTCAGTCCATACTTGTCTTATGTTCATATATACTCATTCCCCACCACTTCCTGAAGTGCAACATCAAGCATCTCACATTTCCATGTTCATGAGTTTGTGCCTTTGTTATTTCTGAAACTACTTACTGAATTTTCCTTCCAGCTGGGGATCTTTATTACTGGACAATCCCTGTTCTTCTTTCAATACTTAACTTGAATGTTCCTGCTTGATAAGTCCTTTCTTGAATCAGCAAAGAAGAATTTAATATTTTATTTCTGAGTCCCTATAACAATTTATTTTAAACCACTGAAACTGGGTGTAATTTTTTGTTAATACATGTGTTTCCTCTGATAGGCCATCTTTTCACCTTTGCATTCTTATTTCTAGGTGCTATTCATTTTTTTAAGGATTTATTTATTTATTTTAAAGAGAGATAGACCACACACTGGGGTACACCCATGCATGTGTGTGTGTGAGTAGGGGGAGGGGCAGAGAGGGAGGGGAAAGCAGACTCCTTGCTGAGTCAGGAGCACAATAGAGGGCTGCATCCCAGGACACTGAAATCATGACCTGAACCAAAACCAAGAGTCTTACACGTAACCAACTGAGCCACCCAGGAGCCATTCTATGTGCTATTCAAAGCCAATTCTCAATAAATGTTCATTTCACAGTGAATTGTATATAATGATCCTACATCTGTTTTGTAATGGTGTATCCTTTCATTTTGTCAGCAAAATCAGCTATAAAATGGTTAATAGGATTACAAATTTCCCTTTATTTTTCTTTACTATTTACCCTTTAAAAATTAAGAATGTGATAGACATGTGGCAAACTTTGAATACTGCTATTCTTATTCAATTTAGACACTTGCCTTTCACAATAAATACAAAGAAGATGATTTTTAGGTGGCTCTGAGCTGATACATTTTTATGGAGAAACAGACTGTCATCATTTGAAATACCATTAGTGAACATTTTATTAGATGCCCAGGGGACATGAAAATAACATCTAAAATCATTCATTTAGGTCACCACAGTCTTTGGCAATGCAGATGGTAGTGTGAGTTAATATCATCTGGTGAATTTCATGAAGAGTTAAATTTGTCTGTCAATACTGGAGATATTTTAGCAGGAAAACAAGAATTGTTATTATGGAATGTTTGGATTTTTCACTTGCTATAAATCATTTAGAGGAGGGTTGACATTTTATCGATCTAAATAGAAAAAGGATAGACCACCTTTCTATGCCCTCCTTATGGTATTCCTCTCCCATTAATAATAGTTAATAACAACAACAACAACATTTCCTTGAGAAATCTAGCCTCCCATGATTATTGTTAAGTATAATGGTTTTACTTTATTGAGCACAAATTATGTAATGGGATCGATTCTGAGAATATTATTTTATTTGTTCCCCATAATAACATGGAGGATATCATTTAAGTATTATTTGTCATAAGAGAAAAACTGAGTCTCCATGAAGTCCAACTTCTGCACAGCTAATAGGTAATTAATTGAGAAGTTGAACTATGTTCTGCCTTGTTACAATGCACATGATATGAAACAATTTCAGCATTGGGCACATTTCACATATATAATATTTTCTATGGATTGTTTCATTTTATCCTCATAAGAATTCTATTTCTTGAGGGCTTTGTTTGTTTGTTTTGTTTTTGTTTTTTTTCCTGTTTGGGAACTAGTGCACAGGTGGGAAAGTCATGTTGATAATCAGGATATGCTTTACCTAACTATTCCACCTTTGGTGGTCTTGTGTCTAATATTAGAGAAGGGTATCCTAGAAGAACATGGATACTTACTAAAAAATGCTCCTGTGAGATAAGAAGAAAGAAATTTGGGAACAGATGCCTTACATTAAACCCTCACTAACTTCTTTCCAGAGTTTAACAATATCCAGAGTTTAATAATATCATCCCAATTTAACATTACAGTAAACAGGCTTAAGATCCCTATCACCATTTTTCTGTATTATAAATTGGAGATCATTATTTTCCTGTATTGCCAATTCCACATCATTGCTCTGAGAATCAATTTCACTACAGCAAATGAAAGTATATTGTAAACTACACAATGTTGTAAATGTCTTCGAAGAGGTGCATGTGTGCACATATATGATAGGAGATTCTCAGCGAATATGGCAGCACCAAGGTGTAAATCCAGTACTTTTCATTCCCATTCAAGTTTGTTCATTCTTCAAATGTTTTTTTTAAGACCTCAAAGTATTTCCCCATTATGCTAAATTCCAAAAACTTAAATTAGGAAGATAAAAAAGAAAGTAGAAGTTAATGGATGCATTTGTTATGTATTTTAGAGTTAGAACAGAAAGGACATTTATTCTAGTATTTTCAAACATCCATATTATTTTCATAATTAATAGAAGAACCAGATTTGAAAGTCAGGTTTTTTGTTTGTTTGTTTGTTTGTTTGTTTTGGGAATGGGGGGGGAATGGGGGGAGGACACTACTCTTCTTTTTTTTTTTTTTTTTTAAAGATTTTATTTATTTGTCAGAGAGAGTGAGCACAGGCAGAGGCAGGGGGAGAAGCAGGCTCCCTGCTGAGCAAGGAGCCGGATGTGGGACTCGATCCCAGGACGCTGGGACCATGACCTGAGCCGAAGGCAGCCACTTAACCAACTAAGCCACCCAGGCGTCCCTGAAAATCAGGTTTTTAAATCACTATTACACTTTAAAGAAAACACACACACACACACACACACACCAACAAACAAAACACTTGGAAGTTTTAGAAATACTTCTAAGGACCTAAACTACATAGACTTAAAAATATAAAAGGTATTATTTTTTTTGGTTGAGTAAACTATTAAAAAAATTTCTTTTTAGGGGCGCCTGGGTGGCTCAGTGGGTTAAGGCATCTGCTTTCAGCTCAGGTCATGATCCCAAGGTCCTGGGATCGAGCCCCACATCAGGCTCTCTGCTTCCTCCTCTCTCTCCCTACCTGCCTCTCTTGCCTACTTGTGATATCTGTCTGTCAAATAAATAAAATCTTTAAAAAATTTTTCCTTTTTAAAATGACATAGTTTAGAGCACCTGGGTGTCACAGTTGGTTAAGCGTCTGACTTTGTTTCACCTAAAGTCAAGATCTCAAGGTTGTGAGATCAAGCCCTGCCCTGCACTGGGCTCCACACTGAGCTTGGGAGTCTGCTTGATATTCTTTCTTCTTCTACCTCTGCCCCTACTGCTCATGCTCTCTCCCTTTCTCAAATAAATAAATCTTAAAAAAAGTAAAGTGACATAATTTAGTTAAAATGTCTTTTTTTAATTTTCCAGGATAAATAAATGGTATTGATTTCAAAAATTAGTAGTATAAATGAACTAAAATAAAAAATTAAAATATAAGTTTCTTTCATTTATCATTTTAGAACTAACCACAATCTTATTTCACAGTTTCATAATAATTTTAATGTCAGCTTAAGAATGATTCCTTATTCATTAAATGCTCATGTTAGCAACATTACATATACAATGGGTATATTATAGGTACTTCATTACAATGTAATTATTTCAGGAAAGTTGATAAAAAAATGATTCAGATATCTGGAAGTATAACCAGCATATCTTGAAGCTTAGACAATTATTTCACTTTATTTAAAGCACAGAGGAAAAAGAATCTTAGAGACACTGAATATAATGCAATGTAAGACCTATGCTTAAATTACTCATATCAGGGCACTTAAATATATAAAGCAAACACTAACAGACCTGAAGGGAGAAATAGACAGCAGTACAATAATAGTAGGGAACTTTAATATCCCACCCTTCAACAATGGATAGATGACCCAGACAGAATCAGTAAGGAAACACTGTGCTTAACCTATAAGTTAGACCAGTGAGACTTAACAGGTATACACAGAATAGTCCGTCCAACAGCAGCAAATACACATTCTTGTCATGCATGTATGGAACATTATTCAGGATAGATCATATGTTAGGCCATAAATAAGTCCTAAGAAATTTAAGACAACTGGAATCATATCAAGCATTTTATCTGATCACAACAGTATGAAACTAGAAGTCAATAACAAGAAGAAAACTAGACATTTCACAAATATGTGGATAATAAACAACGTACTTCTGAACAACCATTGAGTCAAGGAAAAATCAAAAAAGAAAAAAATTATCGAGACAAATGGAAATGGAAATACAACATATCAAAAGTTAAGGAGCACAGCAAAATCAGTTTTTAAGGGGAAGTGATAACGTATACACCTACACCAAGGAAATAGCTCAAGTAGATAATCTAACTTTGTACCTCAAGAAACTAGAAAATGGAGAAAAAAATAAGCCTATAGTTAGTAGAAGGACAGAAGTAATAAAGATCAGAGCATATTATACAAAATAGAAACTAAAGAGACTACAGAAAAGATCAATGAAACTAAGAGCTGGTATCTGTCAACAGATGAATGTATCAAGAGTAATTTTTTTTAGTTTTATTTTTAAGTTAGTGAGAAAAAAATGGGAATGACTTTGATACTTAAATGAAGTTTAACAAGTTGTTCTGTAATTTAGGGCAGGGGAGGGAGAGTTCATCACATATCAAATGAATGAACACCTTAAAATAATTTGTGGATAACATACCAAATCAAGGAACACTTTTGAGCCTGGCTTGGAGGAAATTTTTCTCCAATCTGGGGTAGCTATATATCATAAAATTCCATAATTCCAAATTCCAAATTCCATAAGAACATCTAGTCTATTATTGTCTGATAATATACACAGTGGACTATTACTCAAACACTAATTAAGAAGGTAATCCTATTGCTCACAACAATAGTGAAATACGCCAGGCAGAGAGAGACAAATACTGCATGGTCTCACCTATATGTAAAATCTAATAAAACAAAAAAATTCAAACTCATAGAAACACAGTAGAAATGTGGACAACAGAGTGAGAAATAGGGAAAGGTTGGTCAAGGATATACACTTTCAGTTAAAGATAAATTAAGGGTCTAATATATAATATATATATACCATATATAATATGGTAGTTATAGATGATTGTGTTGTATTAAACAATTAAATTTTTCTAAGAGAGTAAAACTTGAATTTTCTTACCAAATAACTAAATAAAGATAAGTATGTGAGGTAATGGGTGTGTTAATTTGATGGGTGGACTTCTTTCTCAGAGTATATCAAGTCATCATGTTGTATACTTTAAATACATTACAATTTTATTTGTCAATTATACCTCTCCAAAATTGAAAAAATTAAATTACTCATATATCATTACAGTATAGGTAAATAGAAAAAATTCCTAAGTTTGACACAATGTGGTAAAGGATCTGAAATAAGACTCTTAATCTTGTGTCAAACTATATTATTTTTACATATTTTCTGTATGTCTTCAGCTCATTACAAGGTAAAAATATCTTAGTTTTAAAATAATTTTTCTTAAAAATAGAAAGTATGTTTTTCTTTTAAAAACAAACTTATTTATTTCCCATGTGGCAGTAAGGAATTTATCTTGTTTAACTATTAAATATTTCAATAATACTAATCAGACATTTACTATATGCCAGGCACTGTGCTATGCATTAGTACTAATTAGATAATTAAGGTATGCTTACAGCATCTGCTCTTTAGGACTAGACAGTCTAAAACTTCAAAATTATGATAATAACTGGTTTAAAAATTAAATTTAACTTGAATTCAAAGGTAATCAAACTTTCATATTCGATTAAAGGAAAGACCCACTCTGGTTAATGTGATTTTTATTAATTAAGAAATCATTAAGGAGTAACTAAATGAAATCCTGCACCATAACTTTCCAAATTAATTTAAATCTCTAGTCATATTCTGTTCCTACCACTTGGGGCAAAGTCCAGGTTCTGATTTGCTTCTGCCTGTATTTTGACATTTCATATCCCATCAGGTTTTCTGCTGCTTTCATTCTAAAAGAAAATATATCACAATTCCAAATTTATGTTTCTGTGTGTGTGTGTCTTGTGTGTATGTGTGTGTGTGAGAGAGAGAGTGTGTGTGTGTGTGAGCGATGCAAAATTACATGAAGGAGGTAATATCTATCCTAGGCTAATTCCAGTCTATTAAAAAAAATCAACTATTTCCATTAATCAGTATTGTGTTTTATCTATAAGATTAAAGTTATAGGAATCAATAATTCAAATTGGGGCTACTGTTGAATTATTATTGTATGAACTTTATTATATATAATACAGGTTCATGTAGGAATTTTCTTGAAGGTAGTGGTTATTGCTATGGTCCATTCCATTGAGAAAAGGTTTAACCTGGAGTGGAAAGGTCTTAAACTGGTTTAAAGATATTTTTTTCTCATCTCTCTAAAAGTCTTAGGTGATATGTGCTATGTGAAGTTGTGTTTTGTGTGTGTGCGTGTGTGTGTGTGTGTGTGTGAGAGAGAGAGAGAGAGAGAGAGAGATGGAGGTAGGTTTGAAAGGTAAACCTGTTCCTATCATAAAAAGAGGTTGAGAAGTAGGCATATGTATGTGTTTACAAGTACTCCTAACTGCATATTTAGACCTAAGGGCTATGAACAAAGCTGCATCATACAATAAAAGTCGTAACTTTTCATGTTTCTTTCATTCATTTGAAGCTCTGAGTGCATAGTTACATTGCAGCAGTAACTTCCATATTGGTCTTATTATGAGCAGCAATCTGATTTCAAAGGGCTTGTCCCAGTGAGCGGCACAAATCAGTTCATATTTATTGTTTGCCTATCATCCTAGGAACCCAAAGATACACTTGTGAACAAAGCTGACACCATACATGTTCTCAAGAAGCTTACAAGTATACAAAGTTCTGTTAAAGAGAATTACAGACACTGTGAAAGCATCTTTCAGAATACTAAACCCCACCGGAGGAATGAGGGAAAGTTTCTCTAATACTTTTTAGGCCATGATGTGAAAGGGAATCAGGAGCTAGAGGATGAAGAGAGGGTTCCCAATCCTGGCTGCACATTGGGATCACCTGGGAAGTTTTTAAGGACATACTGATACATGGGCCTCACCCCCAGATATTATTATTATTTTAAAATTTTATTTATTTATTTGACAGAGAGAGAGAGAGACAGTGAGAGAGGGAACACAATTAGGGGGAGTGGGAGAGGGAGAAGCAGGCTTCACGCCCAGCTACCCAATATGTGGCTCTGGGATCCTGACCTGACCGGAAGGCAGATGCTTGAGGAATGAGCCATCCAGGCATCCCACCCCCAGATATTATTATTTAATTTGTCTTAGGTGCTACTTGGCCAATATGTTTTAAACGCTCCATGAATTTGCAGCCAAGGTTAAGGACCACTCATTGTTCCAGGCATTGTTTTCTCATGCTGTTGCTGCCATGAGAAAAACCAAAGACTGATGAGACCTGACATGTTTAAATACCTAAAATATTTCATCTTGGGTCTAAGAGAAAGATGGAGACACAGGGCCTTTGGCAGCAAGGTTATGCATCTGGGTAGTCTGAGGCCCAGAAAGGAGTCAAGATCTCCAGTTGGATGTGGAAAGAATATTTCAGCTGATGGGATAAACATTTCATGATTACCAGGTGTAAGGGTGATAGCTGAAATGATTCTAGCCATGTAGCACTAACTTTCTATGGGTGGTTATATACCATTACCTATTATATGTGGTTTAAAGTCCATTCAAAATTAATGTATAGCTAATGAAAATGGTATCTAATAATGAAATGATATTTATGAATTTTTCATGTATTTAACAGCAGTTGACTTAGAACTAAATTTCTTGTCATTACAATATGGTAACAAAACATTTCTTGCAAAAATAAAATACCATGTCTTTGGGTATGCAATGACACATGTATTGATAATAGATAATTCAGGAAAACATGGGCCTTATATGGAAATAATGAAAATTTGGGGGATAGAATTTTAAAAGGATAATCACAACATTGATTAACTTTTATATGTTCTTATGATTTATGCTTTTCCAAAGGTAAAAAAATCTATTAAAAAATAACTCTTGTTAATTTATTCTCCCAGCTAATCATGGCTTAGGTGAGAAGCAGATATGTAGTTAGGAAAAAAAGATACAGACCGGGGAAGAACAGAGCCTAGCTGGACAAGAGTTTTATAGGTGATTAAAGTTTTAATAAAATGAACAACGTTTACATAAAGGAAATCTGCCCTTGAAATACCACCAAAAATTTGGGAGAAAAGCATGAATACAGAGAAATAAATGGCTAAATGAGGTGAATTTTATTAAATGTTATTGTTTAATTGGCAATAAGAAGATATTTAAACTAGTTGCTAGAGGGAAGAGGGGTAGGAGGGATGGGGTGGCTGGATGATAGACATTGGGGAGGGTATGTGCTATGATGAGAGCTGTGAATTGTGTAAGATTGATGAATCACAGACCTGTTCCCCTGAAACAAATAATACATTATATGTTTTAAAAAAATAAAAAGGAATATATTTAAACTTGGGAAGAACCTTTCATTGCTTATCCAATGTCTGGCTCTTACTAAGTATGGAGAATTTTGTTTAATTAGTTGTTTTTTCTGCACACTTCCTAAGTGCTTCAGAGGGAACTGACATTATCCAAGTTCCAGAGGTGGACCCTGCTCTACTAAAGGGCTTTGCTATCCACCTCTCTCTCCATGGAGTTTGGTTTAGGAAAAGGGACTTGAGACAACCAGTCCATGGCATTGGTCCTTGTTGTCAGAGATTTGTTCAGGGGCAGCCATGTGACCTTTACCAAAGAATTGTCCTGAGGGTTTCAGGTTACAAAATTCCATAAATTCTTTCAAAATAGCTACACTGGAGATGTTCTTGCTCCTTGTGTGGCTGTGGAACTTAGAATTACTGTAGTCATTTTGAAAACATGTGGAAGCCTGCATAACAGAATGTACAACAGAAATATGATAACCTTGAGACAAATCTCTTTTTAACTGTGGTCCTTCCTGCTAAATGAATTGATAGGTCTCACTATTGTCTAAGCCATTTTAGATTGCTTTGTCCACAGCTTGCCGCAAAAAAAGAGCCAAAAAGGATATCTAAGCAACTTAAAGACAAAAGTAGTCTTCATAATTTTGACCCTTTTTCTTCCAATTTTGTCTCTCTACTATGTCACGCCTTATAGATTAATTTTCTGTGCAATCTTGCCATAACTCAATTTTTCACCAAACCATTTAATATATTTTTCTCCTTTGCTAGCACACTAGTCTAAAATTATTGGTTCATGAATAAAACATAATACTAATCAATTCTTCTCAGTTCAAGTCCAGTCAGGTGTGTTCTGCCCAATCTGGGTTTTGGAAATACTTAATATTTTTCAAATTTGTTACTGTCCTTTTCAGGGAATTTACCTTAAAAATAATCCTCAAGGCGGGGCGCCTGGCTGGCTCAGTGGGTTAAAGCCTCTGCCTTCAGCTCAGGTCATGATCTCGGGGTCCTGGGATGGAGCTCCGAAACGGGCTCTCTGCTCAGCGGGGAGCCTGCTTCCCTTCCTCTCTCTCTGCCTGCCTCTCTGCCTACTTGTGATCTCTGTCAAATAAATAAAATCTTGAAAAAAAATAATCCTCAGGGGCTAAAGAAGTAGAAATTTCTTTTATGCCAAATAATAAACATTTTTTTAAAGATTTTATTTATTTATTTGTCAGAGAGAGACAGAGAGAGCAAAGGCAGGCAGAATGACAGGCAGAGAGAGAGGGAGAAGCAGGCTCCCCGCCAATCAAGGAGCCAGATGTGGGACTTGACACCAGGACGCTGGGATCATGACCTGAGCCTAAGGCAGCCACTTAACCGACTGAGCCACCCAGGCATCCCATAATAAACATTTATTATAAATAAAACATTTATTATAAATAAAAATATTTTATTATCTTAAGCAATAAGCTGATATATTTATAATGTCTTTTAGAAAACAAACATATAGACAAGAGAAAGCATATCAAGATTAGGATAAATTTGAATTGGTTTCCTTGTTTAAGATAACTAAAATAGTACAATGAAAACTTGGTGGACTCAGAAATCTATCATGGGTAATGGGAACAAAAGAAGTTTCTCATGACACTTTCAGTTTATAAAACTTGTATACAGTTCTTCTCAACTTCATGAAACAATTTTATCATTCTTCAAATTTTACTGGAATATATCCTAACTTTTCTGTTGTCTAGACTCCTTGTTTAGGGGGTGAAATTCACTTAGAAATATCCCATTTTGCAATCAAATATCAATGAGTTTCAGAAAAGTATAGAATTGGCAAATTTCAGAGTGTTTGCAAAGCTATTATTATGTTAAAGAAAGTACATTTGTATTTTTATAACTTGAACCAGTTTGCCCAAATTGTTTAAAAGTGAAGGATGCCACACAGGGATGCATTATTTACAGGACTTGAGAAGGCATTAGGAAAACAGGCTTAAAGTGCTGCATTTGCATTAAAGCACAGCTTTACTGCCATACAAACAGGGCCTCTCTTGAAATGGAAATTGTTAATAAATCTAGCGCTTTATAGCTATGCCTTGTAAAAAGCTTTTTGAGGGGAGGAGGGATCATTTTCCCTTGATGGAACAGCACTATCATTGTTCAGCTACAGCAAATGGAAGGATGTCTAGGGAATCAGCAAAGCGCTAGTAATGTTTCAGATTGATGTGTTTTATCACCCATGGAACTTGGATGAAACCCTCTTGGTCTTTTTAATGCTCTTTCTTAGAGGCTGAACTTCAAATTTCCTCTTTTATGTGAAAGGAATTTAAAGAGACTTGAGAGTCTGGGTGCATCAACCATGGCAGTGCCGTCCCCAGCAGTCTTGACATCTGCACAGGCCTTCGGTGTCCTTGGTAGCTTCCCTGCCACTGTTGGAAACATGTCATTATCATCAGGTGATCTTCCATGTGGAAAAGCCCAGGGTAAAGCAGCTTCTGCCTTGTTAAGATAATCATTTCTGAATACTGTACATTACAAATCGCAGTGGCTATTGAAAATTACAAAGATTTTAAGTCAATTATAGGTACTCCTGCCCAGTAAACTAGGAATATAATTTCTCAAGATATGTAGGCTTACTGTAAACAAATGTACTTCTCAACCTAAATGTATGATAATTTAATAAATACTAATTGTTGGCAGGTAGTAATTCCCTTGAATAACTTGTGTACTACCTATTATATCATTCGGCTGATACAAAATCACTCAGAATTTAAATCTTGCAAAAACCAACCACTTGACATGAATTACAGTCTGTGTCCTGATATTTTCTATGTAGTAGATGAAAAAAATTCTACAATATTTTGTATTTTTTATATGGGACCAGACTGTCAGAAAAATAATAAAGCTAGTTACTCATCATTTCTTCAGGTTTTTTAGCTCCTATTGCTTTGAGGGCTTTAAATATTCACATACAAAACAGACTAACGTTGAATATGATGACTTATTCATTTCCGTAAAAAAATATTTAATAAAAAAGGTATTTATAGACACTAGTGAAGTATGCCTTGCCTGATTTTTCTGACTTGTGTGAGAATGGCATGTGTATGACTTAATCCCCTTAGAAGCCGAAGACACTCCCCAAATAAGAAAACATTAAAGGACAGTGAAGAAACTAGATCTGCTATCTCTGTCTCATGAGAGTCACAAGCTGATGAGCTAATGTTAAGTCACTTGGTTATTCATGATAGCGTACAAGCATGCCTATGGAGGAGAGCAAATAGATGATCAAAAAAGCACATACAGGTACTTGTTATCTTTTGTCACAAAATATAGGAAAGAAAATTGGAACTATTATGACTATAGATCATGTCTTAAATTGGGGCCTGTCAAATTTAGCAATAGAGTGGTGGTTTCTAATCTTTATTTAACAACAAAAGTCTCCTTAAGAGACTTTTCCCTTTCTCTCTGAATCCTCATCTCTCCGTGTTCCCATGAGCTTGACTCCAGCAGATTTCTGTCTAGTTGGTTTCTTTTTAGGTAATAAGTATTTTCTGTAAAAGCTAAATGTCAAGGGGGCTGTTTACCATCCAATCTCTTCAGTGGCCGTGTCTGTGTTTCCTCTGTAGAGCACAACTGCATCCCTAGGTTTCACCAAATGTTCTGGAAATAAGCTATCCTCTTTCCTCGCCCTAGTCATTAGTTCAAAAGAACACTTGAATCAAGTTTAGCTGATCACTGAACTCTCATAGCAAAGATATAAATATTGCTGCTCTGAGGCATTTGAAAATTTTGAAGACAATTTTTAAACCCCTAATTCTAGCCTCAAGCTTGAAGTTTCCCTTTTTATTTTGCAGAGAGACCAAGATTCACTGTATAAGGCAGTCAGAACTCTCCAAAACCCTTTGGCAACATATTGGAAGAGGGTGGGTGGGGCATTATCAAGCTATAAGAGGTCTGATTATTCAAGTGAATTGTTTTGTCCCATATTCTACCCCTTGTCTTGAAAATAATTGCTATAAATAACCATCACTTCTAATATATTGGTCCTGAAAAAAATGAGAACTGCTGCCTTAAAGCTAAGGAAATGATCTCTAAGAAAATCATTAGAGTAATAGGATTGAAGACTAGGGAAAGAAGATGGCAGAGGAGTAGGAAGACCATAGCTCCTCCTGTTCCAGATCAAATCATTCTAAATACCACAGAAATCAACCTGAAGACTCACAGAACAAACTTCACAACTAAAGGGAAAGAAGAAGCCACATCAAAGAAGGTAGGAAGTGCAGAGATGTGGTTTAGGGGAAAAACAGATTGCAGGTGCTGTAGAGGAGAGGGAACTATGGTAGCAGAGAAAGGAAAGAGATAGATGATGACAGATAGATAGATGATAGATAGATGATGATAGATAGTTGATAGATAGATAGATAGATAAATAGATGATAGATAAACAGGGGAATTTTAGCATGGCGCTTGCTTGCCATGCTGATTTGGAACTTATCATTTACCTATATACATTATGCTTCAAACAAGCATTTGTCAGTATGGACAGCATAATGTTATCCCCTGGAGATCTTTTAAAGCTATTCACATGCCTGTGTCCCGTTCCTCATGATTTTAAATTATTTGGTCTGTGTGGATCTCAGGTTTTATTATTCCTTAAATACTTCAGATATTTAAGCAATTTTGAAAATTACTCTTCCAGATACTAAATTCAAAAGAATCAGCATTCTCATTTTGTAATCCCATCGTCTAAAAACGTCTAAAAACGTGTAATATTCTAGTATCTGGGTGGCTCAGTGTGTTAGGCCTCTGCCTTCTGCTCAGGTCAGGATCCCAGGGTCCTGGGATCAAGCCCCTCATTGGGCTCTCTGCTTATCAGGGAGCCTGCTTCTCCCTTTCTCTCTCTGCCTGCCTCTGTCTACTTGTGATATCTCTCTGTGTCAAATAAATAAATAAAATCTTTAAAAAAATAAAATAAAATAAAAACATGCCTGATATTCAAGTGGTACTCAAAAAAGTATTTGAACAAACAAATTTGAAGAATGTTATTTGAATAATGGTAAGGATAGATCAAGATCATGCCACATTTTTAGAGGGTTTTATAGACAACAAAACATTCATTATTACTATTTGCTCATTTGAGAATATTTTGGACAGACCAGCATTTGAACTGATAAAGCTGGAGATAATAGCAAGATACTGATATTGTGCTGAAATTTATGATATTCCCTGAAAAAAGGTAGAAATATCTTTAACTCCTTTGCAACAGACAAAGACCAAATATTTTACTTTGACAGTGAGAACACTGACATTTATGTTTTTCAAGGGCAATGATGATATTTTATTATTATGGTTATGATTATTGTTATTGTATTGTTGATTATGATCCTTAAGTTGCATTTTTTTTTAATCCTGTGCCTTCTGTACTTTGTAACTACTGGAGTTTGTTACCTCTCAATCCACTTAATCTATTCTGCCCATGTGCCCACCCCTCTGGCAACTACCAGTTTGTTCTCTGTATTTTTAAGTGTGTTTCTTGGCTTTTTTTCATTTATTTTTTTAATTCCACATATAAATGAAATCATATAGAATTTGTCTTTGACTTATTTCCTTTAGCATTATATGCTCTAGGTCCATTTATGTTATCACGAGAGGCATAATTTCATTTCTTTAATGGTTGAACAATATTCTAGTGTCGTTGTGTGTGTGTTTACCGCATTGTCCTCATCCATGTATCTACCAATAGACATTTAAGTTGCTTCCATAGCTTGGTTATTGGAAATAATGCTGCAATGAATATAGATGTGCATATTTCTTTTTAAATTAGTGTTTTTATTTTCTTTGGATAAATACCCAGTAGTAGAATTATTGGATTATATGGTATTTTTATTTTTTAATTTTTTGAGGACACTCCATACTGCTTTCCAGAGTGCTGCACCACTTTGTATTCCCTCCAAGAGTCCACAGGTGTTCCTTTTTCTCCACATCTTCACCGACACTTTTTTTTTTTCTTGTCATTTTGATATTACTCATTGTGTGCTGGTATAAGGTGATATCTCATTGTGGTTTTGATTTATGTTTCCCTGATGATAAGTGACATTAAGCATCTCTTAATGTGTCTGTTGCCTATAGGTATGACTTATTTGGAAAAATGTTTACTCAGGTCTTCTACTCATTTTTTATTAGGTTATTTTTATATCAGTTTTTTTTGACATTGAGTTATATAGGATCTTTAAATAATTTATATATTAACTCTTTATCAGATATATCATTTGAAGATATCTTCTTATTCAATAGGTGGTCTTTTCATTTTACTGATGAAATAAATACTGTGGTATAAAGGTGTTTGTTTGTTTGTTTGTTTGTTTTGACAGAGTCCCACTTGTTTTACTTTTGCTATTGTTGATTTTGCCTGACAAGACATATCCAAAAAAATATTGGTAAGATCAATGGCATAGAGCTTGCACCTTCTTGTTTTCTACTAGGAGTTTTAAGGTTTCAGATCTTATATTTAGGTCTTTAAAACATTTTGACTTTTTTTTTTAAGATTTTATTTATTTATTTGTCAGAGAGAGAGGGAGAGAGAGCGAGCGAGCACAGGCAGACAGAGTGGCAGGCAGAAGCAGAGGGAGAAGCAGGCTCCCTGCCGAGCAAGGAGCCCACTGTGGGACTTGATCCCAGGACGCTGGGATCATGACCTGAGCTGAAGGCAGCTGCTTAACCAACTGAGCCACCCAGGCGTCCCAAATATTTTGGCTTTATTTTTATGTGTGATGTAAGGAAACAGTTAAGTTTCATTCTTTTACATGTAATCATCCAGTTTGGCCAGCATCCTTTCTAAAAAAAGTTATTTTATTTTATTTTTAAAGTAATCTCTACACCCAACATGGGGCTCAAACTCATAACCATAAGATCAAGAGCTGCATGCTACACTGACTGGGCCAGCCAGGTGCCCTTTGACCAGCATAATTTATGGAAGATATGGTATTTTCTTCATTGTATATTCTAACCTTCTTCGTCATAAATTAATTGACCATGTAAATGTGGGTTCCTTTCTGGGCACTCTATTTTGTTCCAGTATCTATGTGTCAATTTTTGTGCCAATACAATATTGTTTGATTACTATAGCTTTGTAGTATAGTTTCAACACTATGTTTGTGGTACTTCCAGCTTTATTCTTCTTTCTCAAATTTACTTTGACATTTAAACATCTTTTGTGGTTCCATATAAATTTTGGGATTTTTTTTTCTAGTTCTGTGGAAAATACTATTGGCATTTTGATAGGGATTGCACTGAATTTGTAGGTTGTTTTGGGTAATGGCTATTTTAACAATATTAATTATTCTAATCCATGAATATGGTATATCTTTCCGTTTGTCTGTGCCATCTTCAATTTCTTTCATTAATGTCCTATAGTTTTCAGAATACACATCTTTTACCTCCTTAATTAAATTTATTATTAAGTATTTTATTCTTTTTGAAGAAATTATAAATAACATTATTTTTTAATTTCTCTTCTGCTACTTCATTATCAGTTAAAGAAACTGTCAAAACTTCTGAATATAAATTTGTGTCTTGCAGCTTTCCTGAATTTGCTTATTAGTTCTATTAGTTTTTTGATGGAGTCTGTAGAGTTTTCTATATATAGTATTATGTCAGCAGCAAATAGTGACAGTTTTACTTGTCCCTTACCAATTTGGATACCTTTTATTTCTTTTTTTGTCTGACATCTATGGCTAGGACTTTGAATATTATGCTGAATGAAGGTGGTGAGAGTAGACATCCTAGTCTTGTTCCTGATTTTAGAGGAAAGATTTTCAATTTCTCACCATTGAATATGATATTAGCTGTGGGTTTGTCATATATGACCTTTATCATGTTGAATTATGTTGTCTCTAAACCTAATTTGTTGAGAATTTTTAATCACAAACATATGTGGAATTTTGTCAGATGTATTTTTTTCTACGTCTATTGAGATAGACTTTTATGCTTTTCAAGAGTAGCATTTAACTTTTTTAGATAGACACATGCTGTTTGTTCTATCTATCATCATCTATCCCCATAAACACACAACATACACACATATCTTTTTTATATCTCCAAGTTATTTTTTAAAGATATTGTTTGTTTATTTAACAGAGAGAGAGACAGTGAGAGAGGGAAAAGTGGGAGAGGGAGAAGTAGGCTTCCCACTGAGCAGGAAGCCCAATGCAGGGCTAATCCCAGAACCCTAGGATCATGAACTGAGCAAAAGGCAGACACTTAATGACCGAGTCACCCAGGTACCCCTATTTCCAAGTTTTTGATGCAAAACCATTTTATCAATTTATAAAAACCAAACCAAACCAAACCCAAACAAAACAAAAACAACTTTTAGAGTAGTTCATGCTCCGAGTTAGTGTTATGGACATAGATGGTAGTGTTTTCTTTGGGTCAGATATTACATTCAATCACATCTTCTTTCATGTTTTATTGATTATATTCTATTCAGTCTCAACTTAAATTTGAACTGGAACATGGATTTGATTTGACACCTCAGTTGAGAAATCATTGAACCAGAAATCAATCACCCACTAATAACCACTTAATTGTATTTTACTCCTTGCTAACATCATTACCCTGCATCCACTACAGATTTTTTTTATTATTAAATTTTCAACCAGAGATAATATTTAAAAATGACTGGACTTATGGCATGATCTCAAATTCATTATTATTCATATAATTCATTAATTTGTGTAACGAATACTTACTGAAGTATCTAATAAATGTCATGTATTGCTTTTGTACTGGGGAAACAAATAAACAAATAAAGGAACTAATGAAATTCCTTACTCTTATTAGTTCCTAGTCAGGAGAGATGGGCAATAGTAGATTGTAAAAAAATAAAATTAAGGGGCACCTGTGTGGCTTAGTTGGTTAAGTGACTGCCTCTGGCTCAGGTCATGATCCTGGAGTCCTGGGATCAAGTCCTGCATCAGGCTCCCTGCTCGGCAGGGAGTCTGCTTCTCCCTCTGACCCTCCCGCATTTTGGCTTAGTTCATGATCTCAGGATTCTGGAATTGAACCCCACAACAACTTGGAGTCTGCTTGTCTCTCTGCTCCTTTTCCCTCTCCCCACCCCTGACTTGTTCTCTCTCAAATAGATAAAATCTGAAAAAAAAATTAATTAATTAAAATAAAAGTAACCATTATAATGTACTTAATGTATATCATACTGTTTGCATAATTTCTTGTGAACTATTTTGGATGAGGTTACTTAATTATAATGAACCTGTAACTTTAATTTTCTTCTCACTTTTATTCCCACTTAGTTCTATGCTTTCCTACATGTACATCTAGGCAATTTCTTTTAAGTTTAGCCCATAATATTATGGCAGAGAATTTGTTCGCCAGATATAATTCATCCATTCTAGGGGTCCTAATTAATATCAGTCAGCCAAAGATCCTCAAATAAGGCAGTAAAGTATATATTTAAAATCCATGCAAAATTATGCTTTTTTCCTATTACTGTTCTTTGAGGTATAGATTTGCAAGATTGGACTGAAATTTAAATGTTATGTAACATAACTCATTTTTCAATGCTTGCTTTCACTCTATAAGAGCCAAACTGATACATGTATTCTTGAATACTTGGATATATCCAATGATACTGACTGGGAGATGGCCCAAAGTACAGTTTGTTAATTATGGCTATTAAAAAGTTATTTTTTATAGTTAGAGAAATAAATCTGGTGAAAAATTAAAATGGGCAGAATTATTTACAAAGTGGATCTAAATAAATAGAGACGTTAACATGAAACAGATTTAGAAAATAAAAATGTGTTAACTAGGAAATTTGGCTGGTAACAGTACTTAGAATGGGAACAGAGGTCTCTGAAGTCCATGAGTCCAGGTATAGTTAAGATTAAGGTTCCTACAAATTTTATAGTTAAAGTAAGGAAGAAAATTATGTGCCCTCCAAAGCCAAATCAAATCAAAACCACAATAAAATATCAGAATGGATATTATTTTAAAAAGAAAGAAAGAAAAAAAAGATAAGTAACAAATGTGGATAAGAATGTAAAGAAAAGGGAACTCTAGTATACCATTGGTAGAAATGTAAATTGATGCAGTCACTATGGAAAACAGTGTGGAAGTTCCTCAAAAAGAGGAATACCATATGATCCAGCAATCTTACTGCTGGGTATCTATCTTAAGAAAATCAAAACACTAATTTGGAAAGATATGTGCACCCCTAAATTCACTGCAACATGATTTACAATAATCAAGATATGGATACAAGTATGCATCAATGGATGGGTAGATAAAGAAGATATGGTGTGTGTGTATGTGTGTATACACAATGTATAGTGTTATATGGCATACTACTCAGCCATTAAAAAGGAAAGAAATTTTGCCATTTGGACCAACATGGATGAAACTTGAAGATATAATGTTAAGTGAAATAAATCAAATAGAAAAAGGCAAGTGCCACATGATTTCACTTACATGTAGAATCTAAAAAGCAAAACAAACAAAACAAAACCCAGACCCATAAAGGCATAGTACAGATTGGTGTGTTGCCAGAGAAGAGGAGATTGAGGGTGGCAAAACTGGTAAAGGGAATCAAGAATTACCAATTTCAAATCACAAAGCAAATAAGTCATAGGAATGTAATGTACAGCATGGGGAATATAGTTAATAATATTGTATTAACTTGTGTAGTGACACAAGGTAACTAGCCTTTTTGTGATGTCATTTTGTCTAGTTAATATGTTGAACCCCTGAAACTAATATATTGTATGTCAGTTATACATCATTTAAAAAAATAAGGGAAACTATTTGATTTTCAAAGCCAAAGAAAAGTTAGAAGTAATTGTTGTTCTTAGATTTGTAGCTAGAAAGTATTACAATCTAATTAGGCTCATGACAGTCTAAAATTCTCTTTAAAGTGTGTTAGAAAATCCTGTCTTGCTTTATGTATGACGCAGGAAGAAGTATGTTTCCTTTATCATGTTTTTTTTTTCAAAAAAGACAAATGGAAATGTGACTCATAGCAGGTAAAGCATTTAAATTGTACTTCAAAAAGAGTAGAAATTATTTCAGTGGAGAAGTTAGTTTTAGACAGCCAGAGAAAAGGGAAAGTGTATAGTCCACTCTAAAAATCAGAAAGGAACTGATCTGTAATTCTCTGTTCCCATATTGTTTTTCATGAGCACCAAATACAAGGTAGCTACAAGCACTTCCTAGGGAAGGAAATATTTGTTACACTCCAGTTGTCACTAAGTATTCTTATATTTGTATGTGGTGTTTGGGAGAGTAGGAATGAGTTTATGCCACATCAGTGTCAAGTATAGGTTCACAGAAAAGATTACATGATGAAGGCTAATTAATAAGTTCTTTATGGAAAATGCAGCTTTATGATTTTTAGAATAAGTTGAGGATAGAGAAAGCCAACTAAGAATTGCTAAGATTAAAACATATAAAACAATACAAACAACATTTTAAAATAAACAAAGGGAAACCCTAAAGCTTTGAGATGAAGTTTTAAAAATAAAAAAAAAATTGTCAGCAGCATTCTTTACTGAACATAAACAATTCTACAAAGCATCAACTGTAATAAGAGAAGACATTCTGTGACATAGTGAAAATAAGCAGAAATAAGACTGATCTATAAACATGTTGGAATATAAGAAAAGACAGGGGTAATATAATATATGAAAAACAATTCCCACTCCCAACAAATATGAATAACTACTTCTTTATTTTTTTCTTTTTAACAATGACAATTCTAGCCCTGCTTTGTTCCTCACACCTGCTAGACAAAAAATAAGTAAGTTTAAGATACCCAATCATCAAATTGCCTTGCTTCCTGACAGAACCTAATCCAAAATAAATCACCCACTTCCTTAAGCCCTTCCTAAATCACTCAGCAAATGTCCATACCCTATATCAAGTCCATCCTGACTCCTTCTTAGTAAGACACCCCATAGTTCACGGTGGTGTATGATCTCCCTTACTGCAACAAGTCAGTAAATCTATCTTTGTTCAATATTAGCTAAGTTATGAAGAATGAGCTGTCATTGTAAATCATGAAACTAACGATTTTTGACTGATGGCAGCCTCTGATACAATCTGGAAATATAGGAATACTACAGTCTACGTGCTGTTATTGGAATGTTCATCAGAAAAAGGGCATCATTATCAGCTGAATGGCTATATTACTTTCTCCTTTGCATCCACATAATGGGTCTTTGAGTAAATGATAGTGACTATGTTAAGTGGAAGAAAACAAAATTGCCAGTCCTTTCCACTACACTGGAAATTATTTTTTGGCCATCAGGCATGGGTAAAGGATTCTGATCACAACATTGCAAATATTCCCTGAAAAATGAATGTTTTCAGCCATGTTTTACTTACAATGCCATTGGTAGACATTTTAGCATGCTTGAATAACAAAAATAAACATTTAATTTCATTTTTAAGCACTTTTACTTCTCTTTACCAAAATAATACCATGTCAACAGTTAGGAATGCTCCTTCAACTTGGTTTCAACAGGAGAATACAACATGGAGCAGACCCTTAGTATATTCATATTTTGGAGCAGAACCTCACCTGAAATTTGGTTCTCAGATAACATAAGTAAGAAATGCCCCTGGTATTTAGGGATTGTTTATTATGATAACAGAAGATAACTGATACTTTTGTCTCTGAAACAAAATGTATGTCAAGAGTGAGACATGGGGTCAACATTCTCTACATGAAACATCTGAATAGTTGCTTTTATAATCCTATGGCTTCTGCTCCTTTCTGACTCATGCCACATCTCTAAACTTTTCTCTTTCTCTCCTGTGTCATGCACAAATATGGTTTCTTCAATATATTCATGGTAGTTTTAGTAGATGGGTCATTGTCATTTTTTCTGACTTAAAACCAGCCAGAATCTTGGGTATTTTTATGATCCAATGGATGTATCTAATGCCAAAACTTTTGTGCTTTGTATTAGTCAAATTGATGTTTTGTTTGTTTTTATTGTTGTTTTACATTTTAATATTATCTGAGAGAGGAAATGAATGTTAAATTAAAAACAGATGTGCGGAAGATAGCAGATATTTTTCCAGCTCTGAAATTGGACCTTTGAATGTCTGTCCTTAGTTGAAGAAAATTAGAGCTTTTGAGTGTGTTAAATTCTATTATATCATTTACCAGTTAGTAGACTGTAAATGTTTCTTATCTGTTTCTAGAGAAGTTCTTTTGAAGAATGGTGAGATGTTTTGATAACTTCTTTGATTACTTCTTGCTTATGCTTCTAGGTTGTATGAATGATATTTAAAATTGAATTTAAGAAGTAATACACATGTCATTTGATTTGACATATGATATTTGTCATGTTTTAGAAGGGGTATGTGAGTAAATTTCTGGAGGCTTATAAAGGGAAAACTGTACTTGTGAATTTTTAAGTAGTATAATGGTAATGAAAGTATAAATTTCATTTTGTTATGTAAAAATATGGATATATTAATAAAATGAGAAAATCTATTTGTATATATGCTTGATTTCCATTTTCATGCTAGCTTTTCTTGTAAAAAAGAGTAATGAAAAATACCAATTAATTTCAATTAAATAAAAATGAGAGAAAATGAGACTGAGTATAGGATATGTGGTAGCTCGCCTCCAAAATGTCTCTTAAGGTTTAATTTCTCTTATTTTCCAAGAACCCTTCATTTATTTTCTTCTCTTTACCTTTTTGTTTCCAGCAGTCTATCCAGTTTTGTAACCTAGTTATTAGGCTTTTCTGGATCTAGAACCTCTAATTAAAATCTGAACTCTTTGATTTTTCCTCCTTGTTCTACTTGGCATTGTCTGACTCCTCACTGTCAATTTTTATCTCAACCAGTTTGACTCTCAGACACTATGAAACTTGACAGTGATAATCATCATTTAAAAAAAAAACAAAACTTTTTTTTTAATCATGTTCAGTTAGCCAGAATATAGTGAAAAGAAGGGGCATATGCACCCCAATGTCAGTGCAGCAATGTCCACAATAGCCAAACTGTGGACGAGATGTCTTTCAACAGATGAATGGATAAAGAAAATGTGGTTCATGTATACAATGGTATATTACTCAGTCATCAGAAAGGATGAATATCTGCCATTTGCACTGACATGGATGGAACGAGAGGAGATTGTGTTAAGTGAAATAAGTCAAGCAGAGAAAGACAATTATCATATGGTTTCACTCATATGATAATCATCTTTTACTGACAGAGGAATCTGGTATGTAGCCTGCTGAAAAGTTCAAACACCAACCAGAACCTCAGTTTATCAAGGAAAAAACATTTGTGAACACTAGGAGCCCACTATCATGAAGTGCTTTCAAGAAAAATTCCATTTAAGTCCCTCATGCACATTTAATCACTAATTTTCTCTGCACCAAATCATCTGTATTTCTGCCCCAGGGTGAGGTGTCAGAGGTCTGCAGATCGTTCTTTACTGTTGGAAACCTTGTGTCTAGAGAGAAAATCTTTGTCTCCTACCAACTAGTCTTTCCATTCAAAAAATATTTCCTGACACCCATATTATACCAACCACATAGGTGTTCTCTGGAATCATGGAGGGTATATGTTTAAATCTTCTACTAACCTAATCTTTAAGTATGAAGATTTTAGGGGCACCTGGGTGGCTCAGTCATTAAGTGTCTGTCTTCAGCTCAGGTCTTGAGATCAAGCCTGGGATCGATCCCTACGTGGGACTCCCTGCTCAGCAGGAAGCCCGTTTCTCCCTCTCCCACTACCCCTGCTTGTATTCCCTCTCTCTGTGTCAAATATTGTCTCTCTCTCTGGGTCAAATAAATAAGTAAAATCTTTAAAAAAATAAATAAATATGAAGATTTTTGTATATAGATGTATCTTTTAAATTTTAAAATTAGGATGAAAACTCACTCATGTTTCAGTTATGCAGATAAATAAGATCTGGAAATCTCGTGTATAGTATGGTAATTATTGTTAGCAATACTGTATTGTACATTTGAAATTTGCTAGGAGTGGAGCTCTTAAGTACTCTTACCAGAAAAACAAACAGAAATGTTAATATAGAGGGTAATGGAAATGTTAACTAGTTTGACTGTGGTGTGTTTTTGTTGTTGTTGTTGTTGTTGTTTTTGTATTTTGTTTTTTGTTTTATTTTTTGGTGTGTGGCAAATATACCCCAGTAAACCTGAGGAAAAAATGTAAAAAATACTTACATAATCACTCTCTACCAGTATTTAAAAGTTGGTAAAAGAAAAAAGAATACACCATAAATATCTGACTTTAGCCCAGTGGATGAGAAACAAATATAAATAGATACAGCATAATATAACATGGTAAATGTTCTAACAGAAATATGATCAAACCACTGAGGGGTAATGAAGAGAAACTGAATAATTTTCCAAAGCATATTTTATTATTTCTTGCACTGTATACATCCCTAATTATTTTATGTTTGTTTCTTTTTTTCACATGCCTTTTGAGTTCCCAGGATAAAATTTGTGGCAGAGCTACAAATAAAACTAGGTTTTCCTAATGCCCAGGGTTTGTTTGTTTGTTTGTTTGTGTTTTGTTTTGTTTCTGCTCTGTTTTTTGATCCTTCGAAATTATTTATATTTTTAAAAAATAATTTAATTAATTAATTAAATGTTTTTGCTTGCATAAGCAAAAATTTCAAGACATTCATAAATGTTTTCCCAGAATCTCTCTCTATCCAGCAAATGCAGGTCCCAGTTGCATCTGTGGGAAAATCTACCTTGCCTAAATCTGACCTGTGTGTCATATATCTTCATAGTAGTTATTTATTTATTTTCTTTCATAGCACATCTCACAATGATAACCAGTTATTCATAAAATCATCTATAAAATGTTTGCTTCTTCTTACACTATAAGTTCCAGACAGAAGGGGTCTTAATTCTCTTGTTAACAAAGATATCTCTAGGCGTACCTGGGTGGCTCAGTGGGTTAAACATCTGCCCTTGGCTCAGGTCATGATCCAGGGTTCTGGGTTTTAGCCTCTCCCATGGGGCTCCCTGCTCAGTGGGAAGCCTGCTTCTCCCTGTCTCTCTGCCCCTCGCCCCTGCTCATGCTCACATATTCTCTCTCAAATAAATAAATAAAATATAAAAAAAAAAGATATTTCCACCATGTAGCACAGTACACAATAATTGTTCATTGAATAAAATAATAAATTACCATCTATTTTGGATGATGAACAAAGGAGCATGGGTTTTGGTATGTAGAGGAATCTGGATTTTTATCTGTTTTCTACCATAATCTAAGTGTGTTTTAGTAGGCAAATCTCAGGTTTCTCAACTGTTTTTTGAGGTAATTTATTCAAATGTTTACTAAAATTGTTTTTAAAGATTTTATTTATTTATTTGACAGAGAGAGCGAGAGACACAAGCAGGCAGAGCAGCAGAAGGAGAGGGAGAAGGAGGCTCCCTGCTGAACAGGGAGCCCGATGCAGGGCTCAATCCCAGGACCCTGGGATCATAACCCGAGCCGAAGGCAGTCTCTTAACCAACTGAGCTACCTAGGTGCCCCAACTAAAATATTTTTAAGATATTTTGTATTCAAAATGTACATGGCAAATAAATATTAACAGAGTAATTTATACCACAATTTGGGAAGATATATCATCAGCAAATAAACTGCCATTCTGTGGACAAACATGTGATATTACTAATTGGTATTGGTGATCATGAGACCATAGGAATAAGTTATTTTTCACTCCAAGCACTTGTTTTCTGATTGATAAAATGAGAAATATACATGTAATGCTTCCAACACTAGTATGAAGATTATATGTGCAAAGTCCTCAACACAAACTTGTGTGATATAAGCAGTGGTTAATTACTAACTACAGCTAAATTATTTGATATAAATAATTATCAGTATATGATGATCTTTTATTATAAAATCAATTATTTTAGGATTTGAATATAAACTAATGTCCCTAAAATTATTTTAAAGTTCAAATAATTGTGAATATTTAAAACTAATACGAAGCTATTTTTTCTTTAGGCTGAGAGTTCTGAGTAACATATTAAAGGTATTCCTGAATGTCCCAATAAATATGTTCTCACAATTATTCTGAATTAATTGATAAAAATCAATTTTTTGTGGGGAATGTGGGGATATTAAAATGGGGAAATAAACAAAATTAGTTTTCTGGCTATCTGATTTGGGCAAACAGTGACATTATGATTCTTGTTTTTTCCAAGACTGTAGTCACATAAAAATCTATTGAAGAATAGGATCTTGAAAGATAAGATCCATAATGTCTATTGGAAACTGCTGTCAGAGAATATGATCAGCCTTAATTTCAGGGATTATTAATGTGAACTTCAGGAATTAGAATAGTACTTTATTGCCAAGCCTATTACTTTTTACTGTTATGACAATGAACTCTTTGAATACTCATATTCTCTCTGTCTAATGTGTTACAGCCTATGGTATTCATTCATAGTTGGGTATTGATGTTATTAATTTATTTTCTTTAAATTTCAATATTAAGTATCTTTTTGGACAGAGTATGCAGTGAGATTTTCTAAGTTGGATAATGTTCACTTATTGATTCTTTAGAAATTGTTGATCTTATTGCATAGTATATAACTGTATACCTGTGTTATACAAACATCAATGTGTATCAGATTCATATTTCCTGATAAACTTTATCAATTTTTCCACCTGCTATTATGCTTGATCACTATATCTACATTCAATAAAATGGAGTTTTTAAATTTATATCCCATAAAATGTTCTCCTTACACTGGAAGAAAATGATGGAAGGAAGCACTTTGTCCTAACATTATCAGTTTCCAGTTCAAGATCAAACTCTTCTTTTCACATTCCTATAATCTATGCCAGGCAAAGCTATAGTTACATAGATTTTTTTGGTCTTTTTTAAATGTTTCTATTTTTTAACATTTTACCATTTAATCTTTATGGTTTTTTTTAATTTTCCAGGTAAATACAGTCAATTTTCCAGCAGACCATTTTCCAGCATAATTATGAATTGCTTGAAAGTGGTCTGGACTGACAGCAATGCATATCTTGAGTGACAAGGCAGGTTATGTAAAACAGCAAATGCATTATACTGGTTATTTGTCTTCTCATTGTGCTGAAAATTTCAGGTTATTAAATCCTTAACACATATTTTACAACTGGATGATTAAATCTTGTCAGGTAATTTTAAACCTTTAGAGGCATATTGCCAAAAAAAGCACTTTAATGTCTTTGATTTTATTCTATCAAAAACAAATTATTATTCCAGTATAAATATCCCCAGCTTACTATGGGTCCTATCTGTCGATATCACAATATGACAGCATTAAGACACCTGTTATCTGCAAAGGCAGTGTATCTGCTATTTGTCACTAAGCAACATTCAGAAACAATTTCTCCCCTTTCTATTATCATGCAATATGCATTCAGAACAAGAAATGCACACAGATAAAATTACTCCTCTGGTGAGATATTTTGACACAAAAAAATCTTTCCTCGTCAAAGATAAAAAGCACCTTGTCACTCAGTTCTAATTACTGTCTCATTTCTGTCAATGTAGAGAGAAGCCAACTCCCTGTGGCAATGTCACAGAAGCATTTACCAACATGCAGAGCTGGATTCAGCCTGTGAGCAGTGTTCACTGAGTTCAGCCAGGTCTGAGTTGATACACATTAATAGTGGTAATCTTTAATTATAGCTATAAATTTTTAAAGTCCAAGAAAGGATATTTTGCCTTTTGCAATGAGTATCTTTGATATGACGAAAATTTTTGGTATCAATGGACACCTTTCTTTTCCAACATTTTCTGACATGTCTAAGAGAGTTACAAACTTATTAAACATTAAAATAAAACATTTCCTGTCCTGTGATTGTGATTAATATCCAGAACCAAATGAGTTGGGTAGGAATCGAGGGGTGTGAAGGTTGAGCTAAGCTGCAAAATCATTAACCACTTGTGGAAGTCATTTCCTTACAAGAATTCTAATTCCGGCCACTCACTTGCAATGGCTTTTCCAGGCAAAACGTTATGAAATGGAGGAAGAAAAATAATCATTAGTGAGGAAACCAGCAATAATATTAAGGCTTTCAGTAATTCCACTTTGTATTGAAGCCAGCTATTTGGAGGATTTCTTAGTAATGAGGGTAGATGGGATGCTGGGACCTCAAAGGTTTTCCTCTGATACCACTGTTAGAACCTTGTATAATACCCTTTCACTCAGGCTAACCCCAATAGAAAATAAATTTCCAAGGAAAATCATCAACAATATATTACCAGAGGAGTACAGGAGAACTGCTTGTAATTCCCTCACCATTTTCTCATTGCTACTTGTATTGATTTGTTATTTTTATTTCAAATCAGTTATGCTATGTTTGATTAGCTGATTTTCAAAAAGAGTGTGATGTATTCATACAGAAACACTTTACTGAGGGGCTGTTAAGTGTCAGATCCTGTATGAAGCATGGGAAATACTAAGAGGAATTAGAAACAATCTATGTCCTTGAGGAGCTAAAGCTATATAATATATTTATTTATTTGGAAACATAATATCAGATTATAACCAACTTTTGATACCAGAGACACTTACTAGAATATTTGAAATGACACAAAAATGGATTTGCAAGGTCATTTAGTCCAACCTCAGCTCTAGTACTGGACTACCTCTACACATCTCTAAAACTGTTTTCTCTCAACCTGCTCTCTGAAGTACTATGGTAGAGTAGGGAAAAAAAAAAAAAGAGTCAAAGGACCCACAGCCAGGTCTGTGCTATGTCACTTTCTAAAAATAAAAACTGATAGTATGTAATTTTTTTTCAAATTTTTAAAAAAATTTTTTTTAATTTCTTTTCAGCATAACAGAATTCATAGTTTTACACCACACCCAGTGCCCAATGCAATGTGTGCCCTCCATAATACCCACCACCAGGGATAGTATGTATATTGATATACATACTAAATATGTATATGTCGAGTTCATTATATCCATATAACCACTTATAAGAAATGTTCCAGTACCACATCTCATTTTACAGATAAGAAGGGAAATTGAGGGTTAGAGTGATTAAGAATATTATACACTGTTGGGCACCTGGGTGGCTCAGTCCTTAAGCATTTGCCTTTGGCTCAGCTCAGATCAGGATCCCAGGTTCCTGGGGTCCCCACATCAGACTCCCTGCTCAGTGGAAAGCCTGTTTTTCCCTCTCCCACTCCCCCTGCTTGTGTTTCCTCTCTCGCTGTGTCTCTCTGTGTTAAATAAATAAATAAAATCTTTTAAAAAAAGAATTTATACACTGTCAAAGAATTAAGTAGCAGAGCTGGGGAACAGGGTGAAGCCAGGTCAATTTGACAGTAAAACCCACATTCTTACTTTTTGATCCTTTCCTACTGATCCTCATTTAGGTCTTCATCTATTTTAGCTATAAGCCTTGCTGGTAGTTTCTCTGTTTCCAGTCTTTTCTCACCTCAAAGTCATCTTTATTCAGTTGCCAGAGTGATCTATTTAAAATGTAGACCTGACCATATTCCACTGCTGCCTAAAATCCCTCACTAGGACCTTGTCATTCTTTCAAGAGGAGACATTCTCTAAAGTACAAATGCCCACTTCCACTATGGCTTACTTAACTAAAGCACAGGGTCATCAATTTCTGCTTATCTCCCTTATCCTTTTTTTCCACAGACTTCACTACTTTCTCACGCATGCTCCATAATTTAATCACACTGGGAAATGAATCATAAAATGATTAGAGGGTTTATTCAAATTTGAATCTGTTTTTTGCAAAATCTTTATACTCTGATATTATGGATACTATTAATGCTTATAATATCTACTAGTGTTGAAACTTTATTTGTCCTAAGAACTAACATGGAACATAGAAGACAAGTTATTCTTTCTAGGCCTTCTCTCCTTACTTACTTATCCTATCAATTTCCTCCGAACAAATTTCAGATGAGATTCTTGAATTGCCTTTCAGCAAGGAGGTAGACTTTTATGAACACATTTGGAAAACACTGTGTGATCTTCAGTGAACAAAATAGTCTAAACAGGGGTGCCTGGTTGGCTCAGTTGGTTAACTGACTGCCTATGGCTCAGGTCATGATCCCAGAGTCCTGGGATTGAATTCCGCATCAGGGTCCCAGCTCCATGGAGTGTCTGCTTCTCCCTCTGACCTTCTCCCCTTTCACTTTCTCTCTCAAATAAATAAATAAAATCCTTTTTAAAAATAGGCTAAATATATGTTGGGTGAGCCAGAAAATTAACATGTCTGCTAATCTTATAAACACCTGAATATTTGAGTGAAAATAGGAATTAAATTTGTCACAAACTGTGATACGTAAGGAATTTAATATAGTATATTAATATTTCTGAGCTTTAGAAACAAGCAATTCTATTTAGTTTAAACTAATTAAAATAAACACAATTATCATATTAATTGAAATCTTAATTTATAAAAAAAACATTTTTCTCTTTATTAATATTGTGTTGGCAATAAATTTTATCGAAGAATAAATTTTATTTCCTTTTCTCTAAGCCCTGTGGCATTTTTCTTGGATATTTGCTATTTTAAAATACAAAGACATTTGAGTCTTTTTTGTAAATGTAGTAAACTGGAAACTGATAAACCTTTGTTCAAATTTACTGAAGGCATTTCATAATTATGCTATCATTTAGTTTTTTTGACATGTGAGGAAAGAAGGAATTTTGTTCTGTTTCAAAAAGAAAGCAGTTAGGTTTGGTGACAGCATTCAAACAGTACAGCAAGTGACAATTCTAGAAGAAACTAACAATCACAACTGTGAAAGATTATTCTTTACTTGTAACTGTAATGGAAATTATTTGTTTACAATTATTTAGTCTCTTTGTGTCTTTCCTGTTTCCCTGCCCCATTAATCTTGGGTGGCCATGGAATTTGCTTTGAGCAAGGAGATGTGAATGAAACTGACAACTGCACAGACTCCTAGAAAAAAGTTTGGAGAATGTGTATTTCTATTTGCCCTCTTAATGTTGTCCTTTGACAGGAGAGAATGTATTTCAAATGGGGCTGTCTTTCAGCATGTATCCCAGATGAAAAGGAAACATGGAGAAGTTCCATATTATCACAGAACCCAGAACTTCAGCTCTACCCCACAGCTGTCATGAAGTGAAAAACAACAACAACAAAAAACTTGTTATTGTAACATTGAGTTTGCTATTTTGTCGCATAACCTAATAAAAGTGGACCAATAATATTTCCTTTCTACTTATGGTTAGAAATTTATGTCAGTTTATACATTTTACTATACAGCTTACAAAAGCTCTTTGTAAGAGTTTTGGTAATTAAAATTATTGAAAAATAAATTTAATAATAAATGATTTTAATAAAAATAATATAGAAATAAATTTTTAAAAGCAGACAGAAAACTTTTACACTGGAAACTATAAAATGGTGTTGAAAGAAATTAAAGAAGATGTTAATAAATGTAAAGACATCCTATGTTCATGGATTGAAAGATTTAATATTGTTATAATGACAGTGATACCCAAAGCAATTTATAATTTCAATGCAGTCCCTATCAAAATTGCACTGGCATCAAGTTTTGTTTTTGTTTTTGTTTTTCTTGTTTGCTTGTTTGCTTCAGAAAGAGGGAAATCCATGCTAAAATTCAAACAGAATCTCAAAAGATTCTGGATAGCTGAAACAAACGTGAAAAAGAGAAAAGCTGGAGGACCACGACTTCCTTGTTTCAAAACTTACAGCAAAGCTACAACAATAAAAGCAGTGTGGTACTGGCATAAATACAGACATGGACTGATGAAACAAAACAGAAAGTCCAGAAATGAATCCTCATATTTTTGGTCAATTGATTTTTACTAGGATGCTAAGACCATTCAATGGTGAAATGACCGTCTTTTCAATAAATGTTGCTGGGAAAACTAGATATCCACGTGCCAATAATGAAGTTGTACCCTGAACTTACATGATATACAGAACTCAACTTAAAAACCTAAACATAAAGAGCCCAAACAATGAAACCTTTAAAGGAAATAATAAGGAGAAACCTTTATGAACTTGGATTTGGCAGTGATTTCTTCGATATGACAACAAGCACAGGCAACAAAAGAAAAAATAGATTAACTAAACTTCATCAAAATTAAAAACTTCTTTGTGTGAAAGGATACCACCAAGAGAAGTGAAAAGACAACACAACTAATTGGAGAAAACATTTAAAATTATATATCTGACAAGAGATTTTTATCCAACATATATTAAGTACCTATAATTCAACATCAACAAAAACAATTTAATTTAAAACTGGGCAAAGGAGGACTTGAATAGACACTTCTCCAAAGAATATAAACAAATGGCCAAATAGCACATGAAAAGATTCTCAATGTCATTAGTCATTACAAAAACAAACACAAATCAAAGCCACAATGAGATACCACTGCACACCTATTAAAATAAATTTTATCAAAACATGGAAAATAACAAGTAGAGACAAGGATGTTGGAACATTTGTGCATTGCTAGTGGAAATATAAAATAGTGTGACCACTGTGGCCACTGTGGAAAAGAGTTTGGCAATTTCACTCTTAGATACATACTGGAAGAATCCCAAACAACTCAGATACTTGTATTCTAATGGTCATAACAACATTATTTACAAAATTCAAAAGATGGAAACAACACAAATGACCATCAATGGATGACTAGACAAACCAAAAATGTAATGTAGATAGGTATACAATAGAATCATATTCAGTCTTAAAAAGAATGAAATTTTCATACATGCTACAACATGGATAAAACTTGAAGATATGGCTAAGTAAAATAAAGGACAAACACTATACAATTCTACTTATACTTAGTATAAGTAGGTACCTAGGTAGAAGAGGCAAATTCATAGATACCAAAAGTAGACTAGAGATTACCAAAAACTGAGGGAAGAAGAGAATGGAGAGTTATTGTTTAATAACCAAATTGTTAATAACTATAATATTGTCACAGTTATATGTAGTTATATTATTTGTA